>QVNV01025630.1:0-109365 GCA_014825455.1 Pseudomyrmex pallidus | reverse complement strand
TCGTACTTACCGCACAAATTAGAAAACGGTTTTCCAAATTAAAAGAAAATAGTCTAAAGACTCACTGCAGGAAATAAATGTTTCTGAAATCAAAAAATTTGTCATCAAGAAAATTGACTAAGCTAATCTAACCTAAACTTCAAACCTAAAATTTTTTCGTTTTGGAAACATTTATTACCCGCAGTGAGTCTTAGACTGTTTTCTTTTAATTTGGAGAACCGTTTTCTAATTTGTGCAGTAAGTACGACAAAAATCTAAAAACTATAATTCATAGTAGGATGATAAAACATGACGGTTCCAGCATCCTCTTAAGAGAAAATACAAGGCGCGCGAGTGATTTTTTTTTTCACGGGATTTCAGCGAAAAAAAATAAATTTTTCGATAAAAAAAACTAAATTTTTTCTTGTACGAGTATGTGTATTAATTACATCAGTCGCGCGATTCGACTTGATTTTATTCGAAACGGAATACTAAAAACAGGAAGAAATATGGCGCTTGAATACATCAAGACCGCGCTTCGAGTCCATTTGCGAGTTGGTTTCGCGGCTAATGATCCACTCGGTAGCGCGTTTCTAACGGAGATCCCGTCGCCTGTTGAACGACCGATCGGTCTCCCCCATCTCTCCGTGAATTCTCAATAACGGTCACGATGGAAAGATAATGCCGGGGCGTGGTTTAATATCATTTTTAGCGTCGCGATGCGTGCTGCTGCGCAGGACGCCGTTCGGGTCGGGGTCAGAAATCGAAATGTACGTGTACGTACGTGTCTATACGTTTTCTCCAGTCGGCTTAGAACACCTGGAGCACGCATCGTTGCATGATCGACGACCGGTATGCAGAAGTCGATGGTCCGTCGAAAGGTGAGAGATTCAAGGTTAATAGAGGTGAGGCTTTTTACCGCGTCATTACCATGGAGACTCATCTGGAGGAGAATGACGTTGTCTCGCCGATTCTCGCCGTGTCAATACTCGCGGAACGCGATTCGTCCGCGAGTTTGCGCAGACGAGTCGCGCAATCCGAACAAATACTTGACTCGCGCGTGTAAATAAATATTTTTTTTTTTTTTCGTTATTTCAGCTCGACAATTCTCATTTAAACTCTTGCGGAATCGGCTTTACGAACAAATGTAATATCTTGATCGGTGAAAGTGAATAATATTCGTCGCGCGAGCGCGTTGCGCTCGGTCGAAGAGTCGCGAGAGGACGTTTAGTCGGGATCATTAATTTGTCGCGGCGAAGTTACGATCGTGGAACTTCCTCATCGCGGCCTTACATTACGAGAAACTTACGGTGCTACTTGCCGCGGCGAATGCATAATCGCCGATTACTCTAACGAGTACGTGGCGGTGCACCGAGGCGACTAATTAAGCGATTATAGCGTCCCGGGCGAGCCTAACGAGTGTTAATACACCGAGCCGAGTCGGCTGAAACCCAACGGAGGTCAACGCGCCTAATCGAGCACGACGACGACGACGACGACGACGACGACGACGAGCTTTGCTTATCAACGTGTTTGCAGAAAACCCCTATTTCGCGGCTCGAGATTACCGCGCCGCTTCTCCCGCTCTCGATTACGTAAACGCGAACGCATATCTCTTGCGGTTTCGTGCTCTTCGTGTTTTATCCTTCGTGTGTAGATACTTGGCTCGCGATAGATAGTGCGCGCGCGGCAACAGATTATCAACAATATATATCTAAAAGCTATTAGAAAGTTTCAAATATAATAAAAAGGGAGAAAAATATGAAAAGGAAAATCAAACAAAGTGCGCGCGCGTTTAGCTCCCCGAGAATATTATTATTGCTCTTCGAACACACACCTCGTGTCGGGTTTTATACTGATTTATTACTGTCACTTATGCGGTTAAGCTTTATCTGCGTTAAATTAATTTCCGATACTTAAACAGGCATATCCTTGTTAGCAGTTTTCAAGATGTGCGCGCAGATTAAGACTCGCGAGGGGAAAACGGAGCGCATTGAAATCCGAGCGGGAAGCGATAACAAGGTTTCGAGCAGTCGTCGTGGCTGCGAGTTACTGTATTTTCGAGCAGAAGCTCGACAATCCAATCAGCCGACTAATTAAGCGATTAGCTGCCTATCTCTTGGATTCGTCCGACGACATCAATCGGCGGTTAAAATCGCGGCCGTGTCACAGATCGACGTTGCTCCGGGGAGCGACCCGCAAGGAGCGATCCGCCGTGGATATAAAATCGAGGATAATAACTCATCGCGTGTTCGTGAATTATACGTTGCGGCGTCGCGCGCGGCCGTCACCGTCGCCGCCGCCGCGGTTCGACGTTTTCATTTTAATAGAAACCGATCGACGCGCGGGAGAGACGACCGACCGGTGAGAAGGAATATAAGTAGGAAGTCTCGGGGAGATGAAAGAGAGAGGAGGCTCTCTCGCGAAGAAAGGCGGCACGGCGAAAGAAAGAGAGAGAGAGAGAGAAGCAAACGCGGCCATGTAATTAGAAATCACGGGGGATTTACGGGGCATCGGGCAATAAATCCAAAAAGTAACGGCTAATGGTACGCATATTGACGTATCCATCTGGCTATCGTTCATCTTTCTCACGAGTCCCGCGTTGTACGCCCCGACGACGACGACGACGACGACAACAACGACGCGCGCGCCTCGCGGCTACTTCGCTCGCGCGCGAGCGACTCGCACTCTCGCTCGCTCGCTCGCTCGCTCGCTCGCGCGGGATGGACTCGACGAGACCGAAAGAATCGACGCCTCCAGAATGAACTACGGGGCTTTCTTCTCAGGGGGAGAGACGACCATAAGCACGCTTGATTTACGTTAAAAGCCGAGTCGGGGCCGCGCGCGTTGAGTCTTTATCGAGTAGGAGTGAGACGATGATGATGAACGATCGGCGATTTGTAGAGACGATCGGCAAACGCGCGCGCGCGCCCGCGCCCGCGCACATGCTTATGCGAAATGGATATATACGCGTATGTACGTATGTATAGATATAAATGTGTACGCGTCCGAGCGAATCTGCTGATCATCGCAGTCCGTGGCCGATATTCCGCGTGCACAAAACGCGCTTTGAGAAGATCGCTTTCATGCGGGTAGAAAAATGGCAATCACAATCGTCTTTCAGCAGTTCGTTACGTGCGGTATACAATCTTATCAATTGTCGTTCAACACAAACACACACACACACACGCAAGAAGCGGCAGCGTACAGACAGAACCGTTATATACGGCTTCGTGACTTTTGTCCTAATTAATTAATTAATTGCAAAAAGCAGTTATCTGTGTGTGTATTAATCTAACAAATTAATTAAATTAAGTTGATATAATTAAGAGATATTTACGAGAAAAGCGGTTTGTTATTTATCCAGAGACTTAGAGAAGTGGTTTTTTTTTTATTGTTTAATTTTCATGATCGAAACTAACTGAAACACCAGTCAAATTAACAAATTAATTAAATTAATTTGATGTAATTAAAACATTTATGGAAAGTGATCTATTATTTGCTTAGAATTTTTCCTTTTTTTGTTTTTTTAACTTTCATCGTGTGTAATTGTTTAATTTCCATTATCGGCTAAACTAAACAAGGCTTGAATTTAATACCGACTTCTACCGTTTCATCGGCGTGTATTCTTTTCGACTTGTTCTATTACTGTTCCGCTAATTTCACCATGTAAATGCATAAAAGCGGCGGATACACGTCGACATCGTCGTGGCAGGCGACGTAATTCTCGAACGAGTAGGCGCAGCGCTCGCTCGCGCGCGCGCGCGGATTAACGTCTTCATTCCGGGAGAAACCCTTCGCTCGCATGGTGCGCGCCGGTAATCGATCGGTTATGGTAATCCGAGCGAGCGTCGAGAGCGCGATCGTTAAAAAAGCCGCGCGCCCACCGTTGCGTTGGTACGCCACGTTACTCGCGGCGATAAGCGGCCACGATGCATGCAGTTCGATTAACGCAACAACGGGCGCGTGAGCGGTGGCCCGTCGTGCGTGAAAAGAGAGAAACCCACGGGAGAGAAACGCCCACGCCGGTCTACCTGCGCGCGATCGCGGAGGTGATATGTTGATTCGAGAGATCTCATGACGTGCTCGTGAGACGATTAGCATTTTGCTCGTTAACATTGTAGACAGTGACGATGGTATTTTCGTATTGCGAGTACGCAACGTAACCGGCAACTATCGGGATCTATTACCACATACGTAGTGAGATTTATCTTCGTGCGTAGCTGTCATCTTCGAATCTGCTCTTTGTATAATTGCGGGCCGAGTGTGAGATCAATTAGCGATTCGAGCCTTGTGATTTTTTGCTCGACGGAAACATAAACGTCCTTTCCAACGTTTATTATTACGTTCTCAAACGTAGATCAGCTCGAAGCAACGTTAAAAGGCGTCGGCTTGTGTTTAATGATCGGTAGTGTATATAGGCGGGTCGCGACCCCGACGTCACGATCGCAAGTAACACGGACGAAAACGAATTGTTGCTCGCCGTTATCCATTGCGATCACGGAATTGTTTATAATGTCACTGCGCGCCGGTGCATTTTACCCCCTAGCCAAAAGACCTTATTCATAGATGACCTACTCCCCAGATGTTAGAGAGATACAACAACACGTAAAAGGATGTCATTTAATAATTTATTTACCGGGTGGAGATTGCGATCGCCGATCGCTCATCGAATCACGCTCCGCAATCAGCCGACGTTTTACTGCACCATTGAAATAATTCACGTTGCGCCATCGCGTGTATATCTTACACGACGTCGAAGTGTGCAAGGGAGTATAACGCGAATACGTGTGAACCACGTTTCAGCTTGTAGAAAAAAACTTTGCCCTCACGTCTTCATTTGCACAACTTACGAAATTGGGATGTAAAACGCTGAGTTTGATGTTCAAGTTACTGTTGTGTCAATTTGACGTAATAAAACACTTGCACGAGAGGGAAAATAAAATCGCGAAAAATTTTCCGACGTTTAATTGTAACAGGACGTAATATTCTAATTAAAATTTAAATTTGTATGCACCGACATGCGCGTTGGCTTTTAATGACCTTTTTCTGATTTATGTAATAAACATTTTTATAATTTTAATAATACAAAAAACAATTCAATTAAAATTCAAAGTTTTTCTATGTTAGTTTTTTTTTAAATGGATTTCAAAACGGATAGCGAAGGAATTGTCTTGATTGTTACAGGATACACGGACGTTGTCGGGAGACCAGTTATCGAATTCGAGGACAACGTATCCGCGAGAGAAGCCCTCTCCATTAGAGAGACATCATCGTTCCTGCTCTACCTCGCTCGTCTACCCAGGTATGTACATATCCGTCATCTTCCGATCGCGTGTTCTCGTCGTGCGTTCGCATAATGCATCAACTTCACGAAAGAGAGAGAGAGAGAGAAAGATGAAACGAACGAACGTCGAAATCAACCCGTACGATTCCACACGGAGTCGCGCAAGTTGCCGATAAATCAAGCGGGATTATCGCGCGGGATCAGTCGCGCGCGTGCGCGCCCAACGGATCGTGGTCATAATTTATGAATTCGATTAGCGGACGACGGCGGCCGCGATAATTTTTGCGAAGGCTGTTTTTAAACCCGCAGAAAATTCACACTTTACGGCCGCGCGTGAGACACCCATTTATTACGGCCGGCATCTGTACTCCTCAACGAGGCCTGTTGTAGCCGATAATAACTGAAATCATCCGGCACCGAATTGGCAATTTATTAATTCCGCGCGCGGGGGAAGAGAGAAAGAGGAGCGCGCGCACGAACGAGCTTTTCGCTAAATAAACGTGCTCTCGCGCGCGCGCCTGCGACGCGCCGGTGTCGGTAATAATTATAATTTTCCGCCGTCATGAAGTCGGCGGACACGCCCACTATAATCGCCGATGCGGAGCAAAATCGCGGCCTTATCGTTCCCTTCCTGGGACCTGGTCTCGGCTGTATCTCTCCGTTTTACAAGCTTTCTAACGAAGCTTCCTCTCGTTTGTAAGCTATTTAATTAACACGCTTATGACGTGCCCGATAGAACACTTTCTTTTCCAAGATCGCGCCGATTGAACACCGTGAGAATCGAATCGGAGCAAATCGACGATCGGCGATTCAATTACGGAAAACGTATGTACTCGTACGCAGAAAATTTAACATTCAACGGGATTGTTATCGACATGAATTATTAATTAATTAACTCACCGTTTAATTAAAGTATTGAAAACTACATTTAATGTTGATTAATGAGAATAAAATAGCGGAGTCGCGATGTCTGCATTTTCGGAATAACAAACTTTGTCGTCAACAGATTTTTTTTATTGGAATTTTATACATTTAACGTAATGTTCAACTTGCAACAGTCAGAGATGTAGAAAATAAATTCCTTGCACATGTCTTTCGAGAATTTCATAGTGCGCGTTACTCTGTTTTGCTATTCAAGTACAAGTGCAGTTTTATTTCATCCCTCGGCGTCTTTGATGCACATCGCGTTTCTCGTCGATGGATCGCGACGTCATCGCTACGCTCAAGACCGCATTCGTGCGTGATGTGTTTTATTCTCCAGCTCGTAAAACACATCACGGAACGTCGCGGCAGGTATCGGTCATCACGACGCGGCTTTATAGTTTTCCGCGCAAGGATATCACACACACAAGCGCGAATGAACAAGAGAATATCGTGGACGGGACGGAAGGGGCGAGCAGGAAAAGCGCGCGCTATTACGCTCCGGGCGTCTCTATCTCTCGACGAGAAACACGCCGATCTATCTTTCGGCATCTTCGACACGAGCCGAGCCGACGTTTCCGCGTCGGCGACTCGTCGCTTTTTCTCCCCGCCGGATACCCCGGCGATGACGGGCCTGGGAAAAAGTCCCGCGGAAAATTTCCGCGATTTCATCCACATCCCCGGCACGTCGATATCCCGGCGCGAACTTTAACTCACGCAGCCGATCGGACGTCCCCGTGGGCTTTTCGCGGTTTGCGATACATCTGCGCGGAGATAATTGAGGAGGTTTCTGGGCGGAAAATCATTTTGCGAGATCGCGCTTCCCGAAGAGAATTAATGTGAATTTACGACGCGGGGAGACGTGAAACGAGACACACAACGAGAGAGCCGACCGACGATTTTCCGCGTCGATACCGAAAGCCCGCGCGCGTTTAAAGCGATTTATCGCTCGCGTTCCCAGGATCGGTAGTATATACTCGCCGCCGCGTCTGTATCGGAGAGCGATACTTCTAATTTATCGTGGTCGAGTTATCATCTCGCGTGGCCACAATACGCATTGTTACGTGTCGATATCTTTCGTTGCCGGAAGAAAGGCTTAGGCAGAGACCGCGGCGGCTCTCGGAAGCGCGCGCTCGCACACGTAAGTACGCGCGCGGACTATATCTTGTAGGAGAGCGCGGAGAAGTGTGGAATCCGCCGCCGCTTGGCCGATGAAAGCCGACGGTGTCATAATGATCCTCTGAGCGGAACACGATCGCCATAAATCAGCATGCCGGTTATACGCCGGCGTACGGCGCGCGGGATTCATTAGCATTTTTCCGCGGCCGCAGTGGGAAAGCGCCGGGACGACGTTGACATAGCGCCCGGTCGGACTATCGGTGGCAGATTACTCGCGGATAAGCCCGGCGATGCGGATTTATTGCGCTCCCGAACAAAACGACCGAACGTCGTCGTCGTCGTCGTCGTCGTCGTCTGGGAAACCTCGCGTGAAACTGACTCCAGAGTTTTCACATACGCGCGTATCCGGAACTCCGTACTTAGCGTCTTTATCGTAGCGTTAATATCGCACGATTGTAAACGATGGCGAACGATCTTTCATCTCTTGGTGCATGATCGCGCCAAGTGTCATTTCACTCGACGGACGAATAAAATGTTTATTAAATTGTTTATCAAAATATTTATACAATGTTTGTTTGATGTAGATTCAGAAAATTGCAAACGGAATATTATAACAGAATCTTGAAAGAGAGAGAAAAAATATTGTTGATTTAATAGTCAAATTTTATGGAAACAGAAAAAATGTTAGTTGTGTCGTGTACGCGGAATATAATATTGAGTTAACAGTAAATTTGTAAATACCGGTAATGACACACCACGTAGCCGCAGGTATGCGCGGCGGGCACGTATAAGTTAACGACATCTTGACACCGGCAACTACTGTTGATTTTCTTCTCGCGTCATGAAAACGTCGTGTAGTTAGAGACGCTCGCTTTCCTAATTACCAGTTGCTGGCATTTGCCGTCCCAAAGTCGGCGCTTTTCACTCTCGCACGTCGCTTCCTAGATCCGGCGCGAAACCTGTCTCGAGCAGCTCTTAAAAATCGATTTGATCACGCCTCGGTTTCGCGGAGATTGAAGGTGAAATGGCGAAAGCGATCTCGCGCGCCGTTATCGCGCGTTAAAGCGCGCCAATCGCATGCATGTGCCCGCGGAGTATCGAACGATGTTTATTGGTTGATTGAAATTTGCCGACTGCAATTACGGTGGTTGGCTTGCGTCGTCTATAATCGACCGCGCGCATTTTCGATTCAATTAAACTACTCGAGTTCGCACTTGTGTTTGTGCTTGTTTGTTTGCACGTTGTTTGCGATTAATGTTATGAATGAGAAGAGAAACCGCACACGTATGGTCTCTATCTTAAGAAAAATATCTTTGCGTGCGCTGATACATATTTTGTATAAAAAAATATATAAAAAGTATTTCATGGAAATTAATTAAAAAAGAAAACAAAAGAGACTCGCAATATGTTTTTTTTAAATAGAAGTTATATTTGTATCTACAATAAAATAATTAAATAAATATTAAAAAATAGTGTAAATAAGACCTCGTGATAAATCAATAGAAATTATTAACCCGTTGTAGCCACACTGCATATTTGCACCAACGAAAATTGAGAAAACACGATTTTTTCAAAAAGTTCTTTTCATTTTTTTTTATTTTTCACTAAGAAAAATGTCTTTTGCACATTTTTAACTAATTTTATTCAATTTCTGAGAATTGTTTGCCCCTATTTTCACTAGTTTTAAATTATTTTTGAGCTCGTTACTGGAAAGTCATTAAACTTCAAACATGCGAAGTGCAAAATTGCACCAGTGTGGTGACAACGTATACTCGATTGAGGTGGCTACAACGGGTTAAGGGCCAATACGAGGCAAACAACAAGTTGTTCGTTTCTATTAACTAATTAAAACTTTATTCTTGAACCATACGTTTCGACATAAATTTTTGTTCCTCTTCAGTGGTACAAATGAATCATGTAATAAACGAATGGTGTCGAAACGTATGGTTCAAGAATAAAGTTTTAATTAGTTAATACAAACGAACAACTGTTGTTTGCCTCGTATTTTGGCCTATAATAATTTCTATTAATAAATATTGTGTCACAGTACGAACGAGTTTAAAATTAATCGTCAAATAATAACATCAACGGATCAATCACGTGTGTTCGTAATGCGATAAAGGTAAAAGAAAATAAGTTGATGCACAAACGATAAATCTCGCTCGCTCGCGCGCGCGTGTAACGGATCTGTACAACTTTCTTAATTCGAGATTGTCGTAGTGTGAAGTAACAAGTCACGTTTCATCGCAGTGGCTCTTGCGGCAGTATGGCCGGCTTGAAAGCTTATATCTCATACGGGAGAAATATATTAAGCGTCAAGCGAGACTCCCGCGGTTTGCGTTACGCGTAATAACTTGATTGGTCGCGGTGAAAGGTCGAATCACCAAAAGTAATTCGCAAATGCATTCGCCGGGCGAAATTGACCTCGAGTCGTCTTTCACCGTTAACTCGCATCACCGGTTTGTCCGGAGAGAGATGAATCGGAGCTCTCCTCCTTTGATCGTTATATTAAGGAGGGTTGCAAAATTGAGACTGGCGCGCGAGTATATACGTGTGCAAAAAAAAGTGCAGCGCGCAGAATGCATTCATGACAACAAGCCTCTTCCTTATTAATAACGAGAGGTAATGAGATTTTATTCACGGCAAATTTACAACTTGCGTTAATTATTTTGTGATAAAAGGAGAAAAAAAATTTTTGCTCATGTTCCGATCTTTCTTTTTTTTTTCTTTCTTTTCTTTCAAAAACCGGACCTGTTGTGACTCGTGTCTTTTCGCAGTGAGCGCGAATTGTAATCGCGACGAAGAACTCGCGTCGATATCGCGCGATCGCCTTCGCGCGAGGCTCCGATAAGTTCAGTAGCGCGTGTCGGTGTTTGCCGCGGCCAGATGCGCGCGCAACCGCGACTGATAATAATTAATAGACGATCTCGCGCGAGCATAAAGCGGTAAGTCGGGAAAACATATACCGGTGGCTGGCAACCCGTCGTGTATGTTGTATCGCGTATCGTGGGACGGAGAGTCACGAGCAGCGCAAGCAGATCGCAGGACGATAGGATCGCGGGGGATCTCACGTTGATCCAGTTGTGCACCTGACCGCATTTCCACATGAGTTATGGACGCGCATCAATCCTTTTGCCCTCTCTTCCCTCCCTCTCTCGTCGCTTTTCTCCCGCGCCGAGGAACCGGCGCGGAATCGTTTCTCGGCTCTCTCGTCGATCGAGGCAAGCCACCCTCGTTTTTCTGAAGATGGTAACGGTAACGACTTCGGCGAAAAACGTCCCTACTCGTCGCTATCGCTCGCTTTTCCCTCCGGGACGAAAAGAGCTCCGCAGCTGCCAGTTTACCGACCCACTTCCGAGATCGTATCTGGCGTGGTGTCCGGGTCTCTCCTTTTCTCGTTTCGGATCGCGCCGCAAGTCGTCTCTTCGCTCTTTCCCTAATTGTAATCGTATATTTTATCCCTCGACCACCCGGGGTAGATGGTTTTTTTTTTCTAATCCGTGTCTCTAAAAGCATTCAAAAAAGAAACGACGTGATGTGGTCGCGGGAAAAAACAGATCATCTTTTTATTTTCTTCAATTGCACGTTTTCACAAATGTTCTATTGATCTTTCCTCGTGCATTCACTTCAATTTATTCACGCACAGCGCAACGTGTAATCATACCGACTGTATAATATGTATACATTTTGTTTTGTTGGACGCAAACATTTGTATTTTCCTTTTCCACGGGCGAGACACCGTGTAATTACGGGGAGGGAGGTTACTCCTTCGCTTCATTTTCTTGCTCTCGGGCGGGAAAAGCCGCGCGCCGATTTTTGCGTAACAGTTTCTCGATCGCGCGGCGCGCGATTAGCGTCGTAAAAGACGTAATGTTTGAACACAAGTCGGTCTTTACGCGCTCGTTAGAGCGCTATTAGCGGCATTAGAACATTATTAAGAATATAGGTCTCCGCGTTTTTCAGTGCGTCGATTCGCACGATCTGCCGTGGCTCGCAGACGAACGCTCCACTTACGCGCTCCGAGAGCTCGACTTTCTACGCGCTCGTCTCCGGCCCCGGTCCCTTCAAGGTTCCGAAATTCGAGAAGTCAGTCACTCACGCAGTCGATCACGCGCCGCGCAACGATCGATTTTAAATCGCCGGTCGGTTCCGTTATGTTAAAACGAAACATTCGATTGGACGATTATTTTAATGGCGTATATCCTTTTCTTTAATAATATATTCTTTTAAGTTTTAAACTTAAAGAGATGAGCTCGACTTTTTCTTTTTTAATAATCGTCTGTTATTACGTTTTAAATGTTCCGATACACAGCGTAGCGTTGACATTTCCGATTCGTATTTTATCGAGGGAACGCGAAATCCTCGACTGTCGAAACGACGATCAGCCGCGCAGCGGTGTGACTGTCTTTACGAAGACAGTCTACGCTCAACGACGCGCTAATTTCCCACATTTAACTACACTTTACGACTCGCGACTAATCGTCAGATTCTTGGCTATCGAATCCGATGTAGCGGGAAAAATGCGAATTCCGGAAGTGATTATTAGACAACGCTTCTCTATATAATTCACGTTCATTCGCTCAAAGACGTTTCCGTGTACGATTGCGCATGCTGCGCCACGCGGATATTCTCTCGCGGTTTGCGGGGAAAAAAAGAAAATTTACGTCGCGATAGGCAGAGTTCTATGAGCTGCTAGACGATGACGATATCGAGTTGTCGCGTATCCGCAAAAATCTGATATCCGCGATGCGAAATTATCGGCGTTGCGCGATTGTCAAGCCGCGCGCGCTCAGAACTTTCCTCTCGACGTCAATTGCGACCCGACAGTCGGTCGTGACGCGGTTCCCGTTCGACGACAACATTCGCCCACCCATGACGCGGTCGTGGTTTTGAACCTCGCCGTGTTACGAACGAACTCTCACGATGCCGAACGTGCGCGCCGCATCAGGGTCTAGGTTGACAATGGCGCTAATGCGCTCGGAGAGTGGGCAGCAACACGTATGTATATACACATATGTATATATATATATATATATATATATATATATATATATATATATATATATATAAACACAGTTTTGCATTGCGCATCGTAAATCCGCGACCGCGCGCAATTAACAATCTCTGACTCTATCTTTAGGAAACAAGCACATTTTTTTTTTTTTTACATTCTCTAATGTAATTTTCTTGTCCGAGACGTACGAAGAGATCGGATTATCGAGAGAAATTTATGTAGTGTATGTTCGCACTTATATATCGTATATCAAATTACGCAGCGCGAAATATTAAACCATCAAATCGTTAACCGCGAAAGCGCGAGTGAAAATTAATCGTTGCCGATCGTCGACGAGCGTTATGAACTTATCTTGGCATTGCATCGGACGAGTATAGCCGTATAATTAACGTAGTTTCCGGTTTATTCCGCGCGACAAGGACAACGTGACGCCGACTTCCGCGCCGCGACGCTGCTGCAGGCGTCGTTCCCGTCGTTCTCCAACGCGTCGCGTGCGAAAGGACGCGACAACACGCCGGGATCTCCGGCGGGCGACAAAACCTATCGCTGGCGCCCTATCATTTTAGCTCGCTCGACGTGTGGGACGTGTAATTTAGGCGAAACGCGGGGCTGACTGTCAAGCGCGCCATCACGGGCGATCGGTGTCGCCACTTCGGGGTCTCTCCCGGGCTCTAATCGATCTCGTTCCTGTTGGTTCGAAGGGACGTGAGAGGGACGCCGAGAGCTCACATACACACTTTACTAACACCTATATTTATCACACGTCAAGCATGAGCGCTGGCGCGCGTGTTCGCGAGCGCTGATGAGCCGACGTCGTCGTTGCGAGAAGAGAGGAACGTGGGCGTCGCGCGACGTTTAACTCGGCGAAATCAAAGTGATTTACTTATCAACACGCGATCGCCGGAGTTCCGGGGAACGACCGCCGCTGTGTGATCTAACTGTTCCGCGCCGTTGAGTCCGGCGAGGACGTGTCATTACGGTTACATGGAAACGGCCGGGTTCGATAATAAACGCGCGACGATTCCGCGACGACGACGAAGGGTGCCTCGATCTTGTCTTCTTATCTATCATCGCGCGGTAAAACGAGGAATACGCGCAAATAACCGAGCCGTAGAGAGAAGGTACACGCACGCTCGGACGTGCATCAATAACTGCTTAGGAAACATTATCAGATGTCCGAGAGATTTTCAGCTTGAATAAAAAAAAAAAAAAAAAAAACGTTTTATTACGTTTTCTACGTCTCGTCGTTCCCCGCGAAACGTGATCGTGTCTCTCGTGTCTTTTTATGTAAAAAAAAAAGAGATTATCAATCTCTAATAAAAGAAGAAAAAAAAACACAAATTAAATATCGAATGGAGATGAGATAATTCCGTAACGTAGAGAGAGAGAGAGAGAGAAGTAATAACATTATCGAAGAATTGTAATGTAGCGAATAATTTCGCACTGAAATCCGGAAATATGATCTCGAGGGTTCGAAGATCGCCTCTTACGTGACTCCGTAATGGACGTGCACAACGACAGAAAGCGGAGGACGGGGCGATTTGATTTTATCTCGTTCGCTATCGCCTTTACGAGAATCACTCCGCGGATATACATCGACTCGCCGGTACCCGGCTGTATGATTTTGCGCTATCGAGTTTTGCTCGAGGGGAGCAGCGACGCGCCACTCGAAAGTCTCGGTCGCGCAAGTTGCACGTGCAATTTGAGAAGGTTGTCACGAAGCGTTGCATAGGCGGCGGCGCCCCTTCGACGTCCCGGTTCGACGCTGACGTGTGTGTATATATACGTGTACAGCCGATCGAGTTCACCGCGTATCGATCGGTCGCGCCGGGAAATCGACGTCGTCGACGACGGTCGTGTAACCTCCGGTCGGAGAGGAAGGGAAACGGGGGACGGGAGTGAGAAATATATGTGTGTATACGCGCGCGCTCTCTCTCGACTCTCTCGTAGCCTGTCGCGTTGATGACAATTTAGGATAGATCGCTGTACTACGATGTGCAACACAAAGCACGGCATTGTAACCGTTAGATACTGCACCACTGTGCGCGCGCGCGAGAAGGACAAGAGTACAAAAGGGGGTGTGTAGGTGCCACGGGAGCCGCGTGAGAAACGTTGCATGCTTAATGCCAACCACCCACGTGTCATAACTTAATGCCGTTTCGCGATACCCGATACAACTGGGTTACGTTTAGCCGGCTGAGGTTGCGCTTACGCGCGATTTCAGCTACCGCGCTTGAGACACGATCTGTTTTATAGACAGATATATATATATTTTATTGCGCATACATAGTTAAGAGAGTCTATAATATGTATGTGTATAATTTCTATATTTATTTACTTCCGCGCAAAAAAACTCTTGTTGTTCTTGACCGTATAATAACAAAACTTTTTTTTTCGTGTGTTTATGTTATCAGAAATTGCGATTGTATGATCTCATTAATTGTTCCGATAATATTAGATTATTATTCGGTTATTCATGTGTGCAATTCGACGATAGAACTCACCCAATTGTTATGATTACATCTCGGTACTCATCCGTACGTCTTAAATTCGAAAACACGCCCTGGTGTTTTGCAAATTCAATCGCGCGTACTCAGCAGCTCTCGGTGACACTAAAAACGCGGCGGCGGCGGTTGTTATCGCGATTTAAGCGCTTCGCCTTAACCTTAACCATCGAGACGGCGAACGTCGTCGTGAGAAACGGCACGGCGCGATTTAAGTGCATAACGAGGTCCCGCTTGACACGGGCGTGCGCGTCGATTTACAAAAGCGTTGCCACACAACGAATGACACGTTTCACTTCGCGCACGACGACGACGACGACGACGACGACGACGACGACGGAGAAATCGTAGCAGCACAACACGTGGGTGATCTCTCGGTGTGTGCAAACGTTACGTTATGTTCTACTGTGACACGCGATGACTCACGTGTGCGCACATTGAATTCCATGACGGAAGCGATAATATTTGTTTAGGAGATTCGACGTTTGTAAATACGAAGACCTGCGCTCGCGTGTGCGGCGGGGGATACGATTTCGATAAGCACTTGAGAGCATCGCCGTTGAGTGTCCCAGGCTAATACTCGAGAGACGCAACGGACAATGATTAAAAAAAAAAAAAAAAAAAAAAAGAAATAACCGTGAGAACGCTACCTCATCGATTGCTACTTCAAATCGGAAATAAAAACAAGGAATTGTCGTTTCGTTCAATCAAATTTTTATTCTTGCACAATGATCCTTGCGCGAAGTGTCTTTGTACAAAATGTCGCGATGTTGTAACAGCGCGGTCTCGATTGTTTTACTTGCATCGCGAATACAAGTCGGTCGTAACTTTATTACACGGCAAATTAAATAATTAATTTTTCTCCGCAATTTAATGGCTTGCTTGTTTTATGTTCCAGCTCCGACCAAACGAGAGATGGCTTCACCATCTTCATCCGCGGCGACTCCAAGGACAGTCTGGAGTTCCTGGACAAAGTGTTGGTTCTGCTTCAGGTAAAAGCGCGCGTGTACTGCGGGTTAAAAACTTTGTGAAAATAATCACGCGATTAGATCAAATATCATCGCGACATAAATCACGCACATTTCATCTCACCTTTACAGGGCAGAATCAACGTGGCTCAGGCTCTCGTTCTTCGAAGCGCCGCGATCACGGACGGACCGGTCGATTCTCTCTTACCTCTCAGCAGCGTCCAGGTAAGCCCGACGGCGACGAATAATTAAATCAAAAACGGCATTGAGCCCGTGCCTTCCCGCGGGCAAGAAAGTTCGCCGCGCGCTTGATCGTCCGTCGTTTTTGTCGCGCGACGATCATTGATCCAGATTCCACGCCGCATTGTGATTCGAGCTTCCCGAGCGCGCGCACGTGCGTTTCGTACGTGCGCGCCCGGTAATTGTGTCGCTCGGCTGTGTTATTGAACGCGCGCGCGCACTGTTTTCCATTGTGACGAGCGCCTCTGTCCGTCGCGAAACGAATATCGTAACGAATGCGCTCGAAGCCCGAGCGTCAAACGTAATTTACCGGACGCACAAGTGCGAGGATCATTCAACAGTTTTGGAAGGGGGAGGGGGGATACATCATAATTACCCATAAACCCTTTTCCTTTCAGACCGTCGTCGTGAATGACGCCACTCTGGTCAAGTATATTCCCAGGCGAGAAGAAAATCACGACCAGATGCAGTGGATCGCTTTTTACAAGGTAATTGCGCGTGTACTTACGATAACAAAGCACTTGGGTAAGCGTTGACGTCGTGAGAATCGATGAACATTTTATTTTGCGAGCGGAAAATATACAAACAGTTCTTTCGCGTGTCCAGAAATTAAATAGAAATTAATTACACAAGATGTATTATGAAGGGTGTCTTTGGGCTCTTAGAAATTAATTAAAAATTCAATTTGTTTCTTTGCTGTTTTCACAAAAGTGCTGTTTGTTTACGTTCCCTTCATACTCACGCGTGTCCTACGTACGTTACAATACGCATGTAATCTGTTTTAAAATGAGAAATGACTAAGCTGCTTACATGGCATTGTGCGAAGTTGATGGAGACTAATGATAGCGGAACAATGTGTATCTCGGTGGTGGCGCAATTCTTGCGACAAATTGTTATCTCGCAACTTGTCGTTCGACATCGAGCAAAACGTAAGGTTACTTCAATCAGCTTATGACGGTGATTCGGCAGGTTTGCGCGGAATAAATACGCGGCTCGAGAAGTCGCTCGAGCGAAATAATTTGTGTGTCGGCTCGCGCACATTGAAAGGCTTCGCAAAGAATTTATCGTTCGACCGTGACAATGACCGTCAATATATGTCACATTATCCACGAAAGAAATGTTCGCTAATTGTTACGACTGTTTTACATCGTATACCCCATTTTCGTGTACACGAGACCCGAGATAATCCCATATCGTCATATGCGCTCGAACGTTTTGCCTGATTGTCGGTCTGCTTCGCGATATTGTCGCAACGAAAGAGTTCACCGACCGAGATTAGTCCTTGTGTCACTGACCGATTGTATCATTACAGACTGATCTGACGCGTAGATGCGAGTTCGCAAAATTGCAACGTCACGAAGTATTTGTCAGATTTGTAAATTACGACGCGCTCACGCATACGCGACGTGTGCAGCAACTTGCGCTCACGATTGTTAGGTATTTTTGCGTGCGATTATTACCTCTCTCTATATTATCTTTTCGAAAGAAAAAAAAATTTAATTCCCTCGCATTTGGAAGCACATACATAATTCTTGACGTTGTAACCGCTATTAATATATCTTTGTCGCGAAAGCGCGAGTCCAAGCGCGATGCAGAAACGCAATATCGAATTAATTACATCGGAAGTCGATATACCGATTGCTATGTTGCGCGCGCTATTTCGTCGCGAGTTGATCTAACGCGATTGGCATCCGCACGCGATCCGATTCGAGTGAACGGACAATTGGAGCTAAGAAATCATCGAGATAATTGTCCGGTGTATCTGTCCGGGCTTTCCGCATGAGATATATACGTCAGCCATTACGTACCTCTTTGAACAATGCGCTCCGCGTAAGGGTCATAATCGAACAGATCGATCGCCCGGTTTATTGAATCACGCAATCGCTCGTACCAGACATGTCTACTTTTACGTCGCTCCCCCGGACATTCCGCCCGGACAACACACGCACACACACACACACACATCGGTTGCCGATCAAGGACATTTCTCGCTTGGTCTTGCGCTTTATTATCGGAAAGTTGAAACAAACACGCGCGCGTATTTTTTTTTTATTTGGTGTATTTTAATTTTTCCGCAGGAATACGACAGTCTTATGACGGAGTGGCAATCGGCCGGTCGCAGATTGGCACTCGAAATGTCGGAGCTGAAGGAATACACAAGCCTGTCCGGCACCTTGACGCCTCTCGGTCGGCTCCTCGCGGACCCTACATTGAGAAGAACGTCCAGAGATGCCGAGGAGGCCATCGCCGCGCTCGAGGAACGCGCGGCCCCGGTTCTGCACATTGATCACGTTAGGTAGAGGAAACTTTGTTGTTGTAACACGGGAACGCGGAAAGAAAAGTGTTATTATTTCAGTTACAAACATGTTGCGTTACGTGCGTCGGTCTCTCGCATTGTCATGTAAATTAAGCAAGAATATATTCTAACGCGACGATAAGGAAACGTTCGCGATCTCAGGCGCGTGCTCAGTTGCGTTTTGACCTTTGCTTGTGTCTCGACGCGCGCGCGAGAGACACGTTTGCTTCGAGTTCGAGCTTTCGTACACATTACGCGCGAATTCCTAACGGTGCGTCACGAGGCACGGTTCCTTTTTATGTTTCCAGATTGTCGGTGAAACGAGCCCGGAGACTGGTGGAGGAGGTTGGCAAAGCCGCCACCAGACTGGAGTCGTCGTTCGAGTCGCGACGCGCGACTATTCGCAATCTCGCGGTTCTGCGGAGCATCGAAGATCAAGCGCATGAGGTAAGTGCAGATTTTTAATCAATAAAATACACGTCCGCAAATTGGACTTAATGAAAGTTTCCCCGAAATTTCTCGCGCGAGAGAGAAACTGTTCGCTTCGCGCGCGAAGACAACACGCACGCCAACTTATCGACTTTCAGCTGCCGTCATTATCTAAGACAAGTCAGCAGAAATTTACACGCGACCGCATAAATATCGCGCGTTGTTTGTACGTCGCAAAATAACGTTTTGCGATTGTCACGTATATTAACTTTTGACAAAGAAAATTTTTAATAAGGATGCAATGTTATATATTTTGCAGTTTTTCAAAAAGTAAACGGTGCTTTTTTTTACTGCTTTACTTTGTCCGTTGGAAAAAAAGTTTTATCGGACTTAGCGGTTGTGAGCGTAGCTTAAAGGTTGACGACGGCCGTCGTGGCCTTGAACCAGAAGAGGAGCATCGTCGGTGCACCGCGACGTGGCTTGTTATTCCGCGCGTACATGAAAGCCCGTCGTATACACGGCCGAGACTCGCTCTCCCTCGAGACGATTACGGTGAAGTTATTGCGCGCGGTGCTTATGCTGTCTCGCATACGCGGGACCATCCTCCCCCTTGAAGAGCCGGCCACTTTTTCGAGCGCGGACTCGTGCATTGAATTCAGCCCAGTCAGCCCTCCCTCGCTCGACAAAGGGATACGAGCACAAAGGGCTCCCTTATCCTCGCTTCCACGAACGAGCTTTCGCTGCGAAAATCGCGCGCGTATATATACCTGGCCGTGTCGAGCTGATCTCCGCGTGTTGACGTTCGATCTCTCATCGATCTTTCGCAAACTGTTTGTTCCCTCCGACAAACATCGTCGGACTTGTTATTCTTCGGTTCTTTGTTACGTGTGACTTTCGTCATAGTCGAGCTTTTGTTGGGGATAATACAAACGCTCCTTTTTTTTTGTGACGAGGAAAATTTATCCAATATTTATTTCGAAACGCGCGCACAGACTTGTTTACATAAAGAAACATATATACCACGAGGGAAGAAAAACAGGTAATTCTTTTTATGTTAATCAATAAAGATTTTTGTGGGCTTGTTGAAAATTCTACGAAATATATATATAAGGTTTTACGAGCCGATTGCAGGATGTTTGTGCGGAAATATGCGTGTATATATATATATATATATATATGCGTACATACATCTATACGTGTTCACATGTAAATTTTTACACGTGAGTTTTTGAATTGAAATTTCAATTCTTTTTAAATCATATAGGATGCTAGATTTTCATCACATATATAAAAGACTCTGAATACTCCCTCCCCTCCCCCAATACACGCATATTTCCGCACAAACATCTTGCGATCGGCTCGTAAAACTTTATATATTTCGTAGAATTTTTATGTTAATATTTATTATATTATTTATTGTGAATGCATTGTTTATGTTTAAAAAAAAGAATTTTCTATATGTGGTAAAAAACTTGAATTTAAATTTTTCTTTCCTGAACTTTCTAAAATACACACAAAACAAAATGTATTAGCAAAATGATATAGCGAATTACGGCACGCGCCGTACCCTTTCCAGTTTAATTTCCAAAATTGATCGAATCATCTCCCGCGGGATAGCGTAATGCAATAATATCCCCTAATGCGCGTTAAAAGCTGCCGCAAAAAAAAAGGTGGCGAGCACGAAAATCGACCGAAAAGTGTCTGCGCCCAACTACGTACCTCTCAATCTCGCGTGCTCAATTTCTTTTTTTTGCGCCGCGCGTCATTAAGTCCGGCGGCTTTCCTACACGCACTCAAAGCATTCTTCGATAATTAGACACGAGATGCGTGCTGCCGCGAACTCATATACCCGGTGTGCCAATGTGACCGACGACGACGACGACGACGACGACGACGAAACAAGCCGCGCATGAGCGCGATCTCGCCTGTACTTTCACTTCGACGAAGTGCCCCGGCACTTAACGTCACGATTATAATTTCGATCGGGCCGATAATCACGGACCGATGTCTCGACTGATTTTGCTCCTAAAAGGAAACATCGAGCGCGCTGCAGTTCTCCGACGTCGAACTCACGTCAACTGGATACGTACCGTTGCGAAATGCCGATCGCGCGAGTATCGGCCGCGGCTTATTAATCGACGATTCGTCCTAAGTGCATTCTTTCGTCGAGGCGCATTGAAAATCATAAAGGAGCCCGGCAATTAATCCGTGACGTATGCACTTCCTTATTGCCGCGGTTGATCGCCGACGATGCGACGACGTTGCTTCGCGCGCGCGCGCGGATAACGATAACGGGGCCTTTCCTCGCGACGTCGACCGGCGCGGCGGCGCGCATTGGCGTCCAATCACGATCATTCATCCCCGCGGTGGTACTTATTATCTTATTAAGCGTGCGCGCACACACTCGGTGATGCGATCTCGAGAATACGCGCGTAGTGGTAATGGGCAGTGTTTAACGTTTTGCCCGAGATCGATTCATCTATCATAAGCAAAACGGGTAATAAAGAAAACCAGGTAGCGCGGCGCGGGCGATAACGCGAGAGACAACGTTTATATTGGTCTGATTAATTATTAATCGAAACGATTTTCTTCCTTCCTCGTCGCTTCGCGACGTACATACGTTATACGATGTGTTTACGACTGGAAACATTGCGCATCTCGCTTGTTGTATCTAAAGTGCTTTCGAGTAAACGGATCGGAATAAATCAACACTCTCTCATTATACGGTAATCTCGTTCGAGGTAAAATATCAAACGCGTTCCGCTGATCGCCTCGATATAGAATATCGGGGAAACTCGTTGAGTTCAATTTTATTTTTTGTCGCATTAAACACACAGCGTGCGACGATCGGGGAAAATTCGCAATTAATAGAAGGTAAAATTGAGTTATTAATTTAAGTAATTCTGTAAGCACAAGTTACGTAACGTTCGCCCTGCCTTCTCTCTTTCTATTTTCTTTCTCTTTCGATCCTATCATATTAACATAATTACAATACAAGCCGAGAACACACATGCGATCCGGCGATTTCGATCTGTGCGATCGACCGGTCCAGATGTCCGGTAGATCGAAAGTGCCACGCTCCGGGTGGGAGCACGCATGTGGAAGGACGACAGAACGTGTCCTGCGGCGGGAAGTGGGTCGGCACTGACAATTGTTTAATTGTTCGGTCCCGAGACATTTGGATCGGGACGTACTCCGCTTTCACGAACGATCGCGAGCGAGGGAGAGACTCATTGTCAGATAGACGCTCGGAGTTGCCTCATTGACAAATGAGAATATTTTTTCGAATTGCATTTATTATATTTGCTCTTAGAATGTTCATTGAAGATGACTTAAATAAATAAAGTCGAAACGTCTGGATATCAATTAATTTTGAATAATTCTGCACAACATCCTGGTTCCATGAACGGTCCTTTCCACACATATCAATTTGAATTTTATCACGAACCCGAGGACGCCTCAACATACACACAATAATGAGAATATTTTATTTCGCCAAGTCGTTTCGCGGTGTTTTCGAGGAAGCCGCGCGTTGTCTAAATTACGAGTTTGTTAAAACAAAAAAAACTAGATGTAGCGCGCGGCAAGATCTAAACTCGATCTCTTCCAATGAGACTGCATTTGTTGCCGCAAACGGGCGGTAGAATAATCGTGATTTTTTTGCGTTCAAAGTCGGCGCGGAACGATATTGGCCGTTCTAATTTCAAACGATCCACGCGAATCTATTTTGGAGAACACCTGTGCAAAAGAGAAGAGCGGGGTCTAATCTCGTGGCGGTTCACCTCGAGCGGTAGCGCGCGGCCTTTCGATTGCCGCAGAATCGGCGCGCTTTGTTGTTCGGAGGAAGAGAGAGAGAGAAGAAAAAATGTAGAAAACACGCATGACAATAATGATCACGGACGAATGCCCGGAGCGGAGATCTCGTCGTGCATTCCGTTATTACGCGTTCCACTTTGATCCATTAAGCTCATGCGAAAGATCCTCCTCCTTCTCACCTCCCTTCTCGCTCCGTTCGTTAACATCGACCAGTTTCACACGGGACAGGTCGATGGCATTATTGAAAGGACGCGGAATAAAAAAAAAACACACGTGTTAGACGTTGAATCGACTGTTAATTTCTTTGCGTAACAAGTAATTTTTCGTGATTTTGATATAAACAACGAGGAGAAAAAAAAACAAATTACACGACACTCGTAAATAGCGCGCGTTGGATTTTCGAAGAAAACGAAACCTTGGCATTGAATTTCTATTGCCCGCGTAATCGCAATTCTCGCTCGCTCTAGCCGAAGAGATGACTGTCATAGAATCGAAAGAAAGCCAATCCGACTCACCGCTCATCAATCGTTCACGCTGCTGATCGTCGTCGTCGGCGTTCTCTGTTCTTATTCGTTCTTCGGCCGATCGCGCCGTATTTGGTTCACGGAAATAGCGCGAGCGCGCGACGAGAACACACGAGCGCGGCGCGAAAAAAGGAGCGCGCTCGGAGCAACGCATCGATTGGGCTTCGAATTAATTGCCGCAACACACCGGTTCCTTCCCTCTCGACGAGAGCGAGCGCCGCGTACGGAATCGCAGACGAATGTGTGGGAAAGTGTGCTGGATCCGTCCGTCGACATGACCGCCGCGTCTTATCGCGCTAAATACACACGGCAGCAATTTCTTCAATAAATACGCGTGTATTCTCAAATTGTCTTATGTAAAATTAACGGCATACGAGATAGAAATATAATTTCTAATATGCATCTAAAATTTATTTAACACTTTACGCTTTTACTTCTAATCTACAATTCAGATCGCAACAATTCTTCTAGAGACTCTTCAGCAAAATAATTTTGCTCGAAAAATCATTGCGCGCAATTTTATATATAAAAAGTATATTATCTCTTCACGAAATATCAACGTGTAAAACGGCGCGCCTCTGTTCTCTTTAAAACAGCGTTTCGAAGCGTTCCGGAGCAGTGAATTTTCCAAGACGCATTTTACGACGCATTTCCGCGAGTCAATTACCGCGTGCGAACGAACGACAGGGTGCGAAGTCGGAAAGTAAAAGTAGTATAAAATATACTTCGTATAACGTATTCGTACGAAGCTGGTCGTGTTTTTCCGACCGTTTCATAGAAAGCAGCAGTTGAGTTACTTCTGTAACGCGCGCGCGTACGCCTGAAATATCTACGCGTCCGCACTTCCCAATATTTTCTCTTGAGCGCGGGAGAGTTTAAAATAGTTTATCTCATATCATGTCCGTGTGTTAAGAGGGTGTGTCCACACACACCCGACGTGAGAAATTTCCGATACAATATGGTAAGCGCGCGGCGAACCGTGACGTTTTATTGAAAATGCTTGCGTGTTGAAAACTTTTTATAACGGTACACCGTCGCGGCGGAATAACCGAGGGGAAGAACGCGCGCGATGCCATTAACAAGCGCGTAATTCGCGTAAACCAGCTAATATCAGATTATTGTGCGCGCGGTACGCAAAAAAAAGAAGTGGGATGCGAAACATTTGCTCGTAAAACGTCCTCTGAGAGGAATCCCGATTCAACGTCGGTGTTTCCCGCGTCCTTTCATTTGCAAAATTTCTCCTTTGTATCGTTCGACTCTTTGACCGCTTCTTCGCCATATACACACTGTCAAAACAACTTTCTACTTTATTTCAACAATAGAAACTGAACGCTTAATTGTCTATTAAGTAGATCTCGTGCGCCGTAGAAGGTAGCGGACGATCAGAAAGGCCGAACAAAGATTTATTATCGACGTCAGTCTAATGCGAGTATCACAGAAGTAAAACAGGCTTTCTGAAAAAAAAAAGAAAAAAAAAGCAGACTTTCATTTATCGTCCCTCTTCTTCGTTGCAATGTTTGCCTTCCGCGGCCGACGCTTTTCCCCGACGCAATCCGTATTTTTCTTCGTTGTGATACATTGAAAATTTTCCAGATTTAGAATCGGATCGGAGAGAGAGACAGAGAGAGAGAGAGAGAGAGAGAACGTGCTCTCGACATCAAACGACGGATCTTGCCGGTTCATACCCTCTCCTTTCGTTCGGCTCGTTTGTCTCGTAGACGTGGGCCGACTTTTACACCCAATTACGTGCGACGGATTGAAACCGCGTCACGTTTTACATTTACCCGCACTTTCCACTAACCATCGGCCTGCCGGAGTCGGCGGCCGATATTAGAGGGCTCCTCCCGACTGACGATTACGTCGCATTAAGGTCTCTTTACTCGGGATTCGAGGCTACGAAACGGCGAGGGAGGGACACACAAGAAACGCGCCGCGTTCTATCTACGATGTAAATTTCTGCTTCTGATCTCTTCCCGTCGTTTCCACCGTTTTCATGTCCGAGAAAACTATCGAACTAATTTTCTCTCTTGACGGAAGTTAATTCTCTTGAACTCTCCGATCTTTTTCATACAGACTGCGATATATATGTATATCCCTCAACGGACGGACATGGGTCGTTTTTGTCTGGAAGTTTTTGAAAATTTCTTGTTTCTTTTTGGATTCGTTGTCATATTTGCTGAAAATTATGAATTAAAACTTTTTTTCTCACTAAATTTAATGATGGTTTCTTAAAATGGACAGTTTAAAGAGTATATACAAATTGTTTCAGATTTTTTTTTTAATATTTAATATTTTTAAAAAACCTAAGACGAAAACGACCCATGATCGGAGAATTAAGGTGCCAAGAAACACTCCGTCCGTTGAGGGATATATTCAACTCTTTTTAAATCTGCGTTACGACAAAATGCCAAATATTATAATTTTCAATTTTTATATCTAATTTATATTTGTTTATACGTGCAATTTTATCCTCAACTTTTCCGACACTTATTTTCCTTTTGCTCTGCTCCTAAAAAAAAACTTCATGTTACGAGAACTCTGAAGAGACGTCAAGTAAATCCGTTCTCGTCACGCAGAGATTCTCGTAGAGTTAATCTTAATAAGGAAGCGCCGACAGAGTTCTCGAAATGATGCGCGAGAGTTCGTGCAAAGTCCGCGGACTTTCACGGTGTGATCGGCGCGACTTGGGTAAATAACAGCGAATGTAAAGCGCACGCCCGGGCGAGACGCTCCCGTACGTTTCCGCACGCGAAGGGAACCGAATTGCACATTTCGCATATAACACGCTAATGTCGCGTATTTTTCTTCGCGAGACATTCAAAGCGCCGCCGACTTTCCTTTGCGTATTCGTACGCGATCACGTGCATTTCCGGCCAACGAGTGTGTACACGTTACACATCTATGTGTATATGTATGTATATCGGCAGTCGAAATTGCGGGATGCAGATTCGTCGCCATATACGGACTCTTCATTTCGGAGTCGCACTTTCCTTTCCGCTCGATTTCTTGGCGCGAGAAACGCGCGCGCAGCCGCAACAACAATAACAACAACAAAATGATTCGCTTTGCGCGGAAAAGAAACAGCAAGCACAAGCTATATGTCGTTCAATTACCCGCGGCGTGAGGAACTTTGACGCCGCTGCGTTTGAAAGTTTTACGCAAGCTGAAAGCTATCGGTACCAGGATGAAACGCTAGTTGTTGCGCGAGATTAGTAGTTCAGTCGTCGTCGATGTATGATATATGCCGCGGCATTAGAAAATTGTCAGTACCTGGATTGGCGATAAATATTAGTCGTTGGAGAGAACTCATTAAAGTGGCGTGGCACGAAGACTCGCTCGTCCGTAATGATAGGAAGTACGCCGATTTCGCGGACTATTACAGGCATCGTTAGCGCGAACGGCCTGTTTCACGGTCAGACGCCCGTGTCCATGATAATAAGCGTTCGCGTCGGATTGACGACGTCTGCTTCGAACTGGGTGAGTCGTGCCTTTTCGCCGACTGGATACAAACCGCCGGTTTCTCGATCGCGATCGGGTCCGCAAACGACGCCGATTAGAAGCCGGATAATTGGACGCAGTTCATTAATGGGATCGCTTTTAAATTTCCGAACGAACAGTTTTTTTTTTATTCGCGTCGCTTGCGTAAACCGCGCGCCAAAGAGACAGTCGGTCTGTCACAAAGCTCGAAGTAAGACAAAGGATCCCGACCGAGTGGAGGAAATCGAACGAAAACGCGAGAGATCGAGTTTTACGCGATGAAAGCGATTCTTTTCTCGGATGAGAGGAGAAAAATGTTAAAAGCGTGTCAGTTACGGAAGATTTACGCGAGTTCGATCGTCAGTTGCGGACTTTCGCGATTTCTCTAGTCGGACACAACGGAATGAGAGAGAAAAAAAAATAATAATGTTCTTTTTCTTCTCGCGTAAGATTTTCAAAGATAAAACGAACGGAGCAAGATCGGATCTTAAAATAGACATAAGAGCGGTCTTATTGGTTTTAGATACAATCTCTCACTGAAACTAGAGCGTGTTTAGTAAGCGAGGAAAGATGTGTTATATTTGTGTTGGCGCTGTTTTTATCTCGATCGACAAAGTTTATTCTTTCAAAAATTTATTAAGACTCTTCTCTCGCATCTTACAAACGCGTTTGATATAAAATGATTAGTTTTTTTTTCTCTCTCTTTCTCTAAAATCAATATTATACACCCCGCGTTATATACGCGTTGCGTCAAACTACCTGCGAACTTCCCCGTGTCTGACGAGCGCGAAAGTGAACTTGGACTCGTAAAGTTTCACTGTAATCTTGCCGAACCGTTGGTGCGCGGTGCAAGAAAGTGAGTTTACTCCGGACTCGTGAGCGCACGGAGGAGAGCGGGGAGGTTTCTCTCGGCGTTTGTGCCCTCGGTGATATGACTCACGAAGAGTATACTCGGACTCGATCTCGCGCGAGGGCAAAAGTTCTCCGAAGGCGGCTTCTTTCCATCAGATAAAGAGGATGCGCCGGAGTATAACTACGGTCGAACGAAGGCGAACGCTTTTCCAACTCGGGATGTGTTCCTCGCCTCGCTCGCTCGCTCGCTCGCTCGCCTCGCTAACGCACCGCGCGCCGCGCTGATGGTGCGCATATCAACGCGTAAGACAGTCCGACCGCGTATACCTCTTACAACCGCCTGTCATCGCTTATCTACCTATTGTGCGTGTACGGTCGCGTTGCTCCATTGCTAAGCGTCGTGTTACTCGTGCGATTTCGTTGTCCCGCGAGCGGCCGCTTATCTCTCGCTCTCTCGCTACGTACGTAGGGGTGTATATACGGCTCGGAAACTCGATAGGCTCGGATTTTTCGCGTAAGTACAGTTTCTTAGAATTGCATTTAAAAGTTTATTTTAAAGCCCCGTTAGAGATATGAGAATATTCCGAATAGCGATACATCTTTCTCTATACATCTTTCGTTCGCGTTTTTCTTCGAAACGCTGCGCGAAATGTGCAGCAACCCGCGTCTTATTATTTATTGTCCAGCCTTTGAACGACGCGAAATAATGGCAAACGGCAGCCCAAAAGTAATTACGGTATGCAGATTCACAGTGCGCGCTCGTTTATTTTTCTTTGCAACGGGCGCACTTTTTTTTCGAGCGTCCTTAATGACACGAAAAATGCGGCTCATTAAGAAGCCGACAACATGTATTGTGCTTCGCGGTGGGTCGCGTCACCTCAGCGTTGCACGTCGCCGCGGGGATGCATCTAGTCTCGGGGGACTCGTGTAAGGCTGATACCATTGTTGTACCGAAGCGCATGCAAATAAGCACGCGGCGACCTCTTTGGCGTGTCATAATGCCTTATAGGTATAAAGGCCGCGTTTCCTGCCACGGTGGCGACGAGAGCGGTCGTCGTCGTCGTCGTCGTCTTCTTTTTCTTCTTCTTCTTCCTCTTCTCCATCGTCTTCTTCTTCTTCTTCTTCTTTATTCTTTTCTCTTTTCCTGTTTCTCTGTTGCGCCGCGACGCGCGGTTTATCGTTTCTGCGAAAGGCCCTACAAAGGACAGGATGTCCACGGGTCATTCGGTCTCCATTCCGAGGATCGTATTCCCTTCTGGTGGCTTGTCCATTAGCTTTTCGCGATCTTTCTGTCCTCGCCGTAGACTTCGAATATCGAGATTCTCTCGCAAAAGTAGACACACTTCGTGGAAACACGAAGACAAGTTCTCTCTCTCTCTCTC
Organism: Pseudomyrmex pallidus; assembly: GCA_014825455.1. NCBI lineage: Eukaryota > Metazoa > Arthropoda > Insecta > Hymenoptera > Formicidae > Pseudomyrmex > Pseudomyrmex pallidus. The sequence goes on along the minus strand of QVNV01025630.1, from coordinate 80,557 downwards.
TGTTATTTTCTCTCCATACACTGACTAGTGCGTACGTAAAAGTAGATAATCCAATTTGCAATCTTACGATCTCGCATTTACACGGTCGATACAACCCGCGTGCGCGGGTTTTAATATCCCGCTTGGATTAAAAAAATTAAATCCAATAAATTTTCGAGTTTTACACGTAATAAATTAAATTATGCGGGGCTGGGACAAATGCACAGATTGGATTACCATGTACGTCGTTTGTACTTGTGCGCGCTGGCAAGCGAGCTCTGATGTTAGAGGTTAAATTGTTTATTAGCGATTACTTTGACATCCATGTGAGGAAAAGTTATGGACTGTCTCGCTCTACGCGATTATTTTATTTATTGCTTCGTAGTTTCCAGTCCTTTCGCGATTCTGTGCCTTCCGCGATTTTCTCATCGCGTAATGTAGAACTTTCTCATGAATGCCTTTTCTTTATGAAAGCGCACGCGACGCGGTACGGGAATAAACGAAATACTTCGTCGAATGGTTTGTGTACGTGCCCTTTGGTTCCTCTCATTCGGAAACGTGAGAAACTCCAGTTCTATCAGGAATTTTCCTCACCTCGCGAGTTTTTCCTTTATTTTCAGCATCACGCGCTCTTCCTGCATTAAATTACGCGTAAATAATAACGTAATGAGCTTTAGAATCCGCGCGAATGTACGCGGTTATTACCTTTCACTTGGCATTCATCCTCCTTAGCGATGATGTTATAATACGTATAAAACTATTGAGCTAAAATTGATCTCTTCCTCGTCGAGTGTCGTATATTTATAGAGGCCGATACTTATTTTCCGATCGGTTACTTCTTACGTTCAATGTCGGGAATGATTTATCATGATTTCTTGCGCGCTTAACCGGCTTAATAAATCACCGACTGTGTGTGTACATGATTGTATTTAGAGGAAGATCGCAATCGGCTCTCGATTAACTTCGAGAGTTTAATCAGGATTTTAGAAATTTTAAATAAAAAAAAAAAAAAAAAAAAAAAAGTTTCACACACATTTTCTAATTGCATTGTAATCAAATTTCTGGCCACCTATTTTTATATCGAAGGACCTACGTATCTCTTTTTTCTTAATATTTTGTCTTCCGCACGCTCGCATTTTAGTTTTACGCTCCCAGCGATTCGTGTTAAATAAAAATATTTTTTTAGATGGCGTGAATATATATATATATAGAAATAAAGTGCGCGGCGCTCGTGCCGAAAACACGCGCGCGCGCATGCATCCGCACCAGTGCGAAAGGAAACGGTAGAATTGCGTGACTGGCGAGTATCGGGTAACAGAACCGCCGGCGCCATTAGACTTACCAGTCGTTCTTTCTCGCCGTGTATTATCCCCTCGTGTTCGCTATAAGAGGTCGTGGAACCAAGTTCCGGCGCTCTTGGTGGCGTCGTCGCGGGGAAGAAACGGCCAGAACGAACGACGGGTACGATATCGAATGTCCGACTCGCGCAATTAGAACGAAACGGAAGATTAATGGGATTAACGTGTCACGCTCTCGTCGCAGCTCAAATAATGGCGATTTCGCGGGAATGAGATTCTTTGAAGAGGATCCCTTCAACAAATTACAATCGATTTGCTTCTTCCTCTCCAAATGCAATTGTCGGAAATCTAATAATTTTAGATGAACCGGAGCTACTTCATGACAAGAAACGATTCAATTAAATTAAAAAGATCGAGATTCGATTGCGGTTTTATCTTTACGCGATTTGAATTCTAATGATGCGATTTTTAAATCAGAATTAAAAGAATTGACATTGAGAATATATATTTTGTTAGAAGTAATAGCTGCGCGCTTTCCTCGTTTGGCATCGTGATATATAAAGCAGCGCGCTATGAAAACGTCTGTTTCGCAAGCCGCGCATCCTCCGCGTGTTCCTTTTTATTACAAAATAATTGTTTCGCCGACGAGAAGGCGTCGTAACAGCGCTTGTAAAACTCGTGCCATTCCGGGGCGCGAAATAGCCCCGCCGCCGCCTAAGCGCGGCGGCGCAAAGTGTAATTTGCCAATTATTGCTAATTGAATCGAGCGAGGAGAGCGCCGCGCGTGCAAGCATTTAATTGGATCGGACGGGCGCGGCAACAGCGGCGGCGAATTCCCACGTTATTGGCACCGCGCCGACCTTGAGAGACTTTATCTTCCGCGCCGTAATCCGCCTTTGGCACCGCTAATACACTGTGACTGATTTAAGACGCATTTTCATCATAAACCCGGCGGAAAGACAGACCCCGGCTCTCGGGAAGGAGACCATTACGAAGGAGTTATAGGTGTAGATTACGGTCAGGCTAAAAGACGCCATGAAGGACGAAGAATTCCGCGTGCAACCGTTAGGAGAAATTGAGAGGTTTCCGTTTTATTATGAGGAGAGACTCTTCTCTTAAGGAGAGAAAATTTAAGAGCTAGCTGATAGCGTAATCGTTCATTAATTGTGATAATTCCGCGATTCAAGTTTATACTCTCCTATGTAGACAGATTTTCTCTCTCTCTCTCTCTCTCTTTTCTTCGCCATCGAAATAAACACCACGTACACTTGCCGCGGCCGATATCGGCAATTAACTCTGTAATTAGGCGTAAAAGCGATAAACCGCGGCGCAGTCGAGGCGACCGATTCGATTAGCGCCTCTCCTCGGCCTCTTTATAGAATCTCCTATCGTAACTCCATCGTCTTCTCCATGGCAGGCCTCTACGTATTTATTCGCGCGCGCGCGCCAACGTTTCAGAATAATAAATCGTACCCTATATTTTCCACACACCGTTCATAGCCATGGGGGCCTTGACTCTGATACCAGCCGCGGATAAATATCGTGCCGTCGAACGCGCGCCGCGAGATTGCAAAACTATCTCGATTATCGCGAAGTCACCGTTCGCAGACACGCATAAACATAGCCATCTAATGAGGCTGCTCTTCGCGATTCCGTTACAATTCCATTTAAAGAATATGTACTCATTTCGATTTTGACGTCAATATTCAATCCGCTTTCTATATTTGAAATTCTGTACGTGAGATGTATCTTGTGAGATTTTTTTGTTTTTTTTTGTTTTCGCGAGCGATCTATTTCGCGACACTGCGCCTGTGGAAGAAACACGTCGGGGGTTAACGGGTCACCGTTAAGAGCGCGAACGCTCTTCGTTCCTGCAGGAAGTGAACAAACCATGGATCACGTTCGCGCCACCAATGCCTCATCTCCGCGCTGAAAGTATCGGCGCTGCATCGCACGTGCACGCGTCTTATAAATATTTGCTTGATGCACGGCGTGCTCGGCGCGTATATAGTTTGCGGCTTAGCACCGCGTCTATGTCGCTGACGTGGTTTACACATACGGTCTCTCACGTTTCTCGGCCAGAGAGACTTTGTCGGCTACTTTTCTTCGAATGAATCAACTTCCTGTGTTTGATAGGAAACACAGTAATTATACGAGAAGATACGTCAAAGACATATTTACGTGATAATTTATACTTTGTTCTCTCTCTCTCTCTCTCTCTCTTTCTCCACTTCGTATGTACGTAACATATTTAATATATTTAATCTGTCAGTGTCAGAAAAAAGTATTACGTTCGCGATCGCGCGAGATTTACTCGCGATCGCCAGTCCGCTTTCGTACATTACTCAGAACGAATTTATATACGAGGCGGCTTATTGGATCGCATCTCTCCCCCGGTGGCTTGTAAGGAGCGACAAGAAAGCGACCGCGGGCTGTGAGCGAGCTTCTCTCTTCTGAGTCGGTTGCTAAAACTGGTTGCCGGTACCTGTGCGCGACACCTGCTCCCAGACCTGAAAATTCCTTCGCGGGGCCCGGGGGCCTCTTATCGAGTCTGCTCATCTCCAATCAGGGTATACACCGCGGGCCAATGAATAATCCTCGCGATATATTTCGTCGACATTAAACCGCCGTGCACTTCTGCCCGCATGCCTGTCGTTATTCATCCTTCTCTCCCGTGCGCTCCCTCGTTACTTTGTAATTATTTTCTCAGCGAGGCTATCGTTGGAATTTGGCCTTCAGAGCGCACGGGAGCACAGCCGCGCGCGCGCGCGCGCGAATCCAAATTTGGCAACGCCAAGGTTCTCGCGCGCGAAACTTCCCCGACAACGCCATTCTGATTGCCGTGCATTGATAAGCTTTAACCAAAGCGAGAAACGCATAACTGTGGTAATATGTTAGGTCTGGTCGCTATTAGACCGACAAAAATAATCTCGCCCGAGATTTCATCTCTGACGCGGCAACTGAAGGTTTTATTCCATCACGGAGCTCGCGTATGATATCATCGCGCACTATGTGTGTATGTGTGTTACACATTGAATCTCTTACACTCGAAGAAAACTGAGATCGAAATGATGACGCAAAGAGCCAAGTGCTGTTTAAGCGTAACGCGAGATCACAATCCCTTGCGAGACGGAGATCGCTCCGGTTTCAACGACAGAGTCTTGAGAAACCGAATGAAAGTGGCGTTGCCTAACGGTTGCGCTTTATATTCGACGACCTTGCGAACGGGGGAAACCGGGGATGTGCGACCGCGCCGGTGACTTTCTTCTTCCTTCCTCGCTTTTGCGAACGATGAGATTCTATAAAACTCATCCTCTTTTTCTCGTTGAAATTGGAGCAAAAACAAGGACTGGGCTTCCGAAAGCGAACTTCCTGCAATTCATGCAACCCTCTCCTGTATCACGAGACATTACGTCTTTTCAGTGCAAGTTTATTTCTTTTTTTTTTTTTTTGTAACTGTTCATTAGTTTTATATCCAAAATCCGACATTGACGCACCTCTTAAACTAAACTTACGACGAAATCGATCCCGATGCTATTAATTCGCGCCCGTAAAACGATGCTTTAGCTGAAATTGCGACCGAATGTAATACACTTTCCGCCTTATCGTCCGCGATATATACGGCGAGATATTAACGGAGTAATCACTGCGTAATGACTCTATCGGATCCACGACGTTGCAGCCCGATTCGCGCTTGTTAAGGAACGAGGACACGTGACAATAAAAGCGCGAATTATGAGGTCACATGCAGTATTGCACAAACCGCGCTACTGACGAACAAACGAACATCACAAGCATAAAAAAAAAAAATTTTAGTTTCTCGTACGTCTTCCACTTTTACAGAGTAGCATTTTTCATTTCCGTTAAATAAAGAACGTTAATGGAGCCGCGGACCTTGCTCGTGAATCGATGACTCGGACATTGCATCGATCTTCGAGCCTTATCGGGGTCTCGTGCCACGTAATCGTCGGCGCGACGCAATCGCCGGCAATGGCACGATTGTCGATCGGTCCTTTGTCGATCCTTTGTGTGTCCTGTAACTGAGCGGACGTTGTTTTCGCGAGACGATAAGGCGCGTCGAATCACGAGGCGCCGCCGCCGCCGCCGCCGCCGTCGTCGTCGTCGTTTTTCACGGCAGGCCGGTTGTTCTTGTGCAATCCTTTAAAACCTGTATAAATTATATATCCTCGTTCCTCTATTCGTTGCGACACTTCTCTCTTTCTCTTTTCTCTCGATCACGCTCTTCTCTCTTTCCTTCTCTCGATGGGTGTCGCGAGCGACTTTTATTGCCGGTGTGCTGTAACCTCCGTCGTAACGTGAATATATGTGTACGGATGCCCACTTTGTCGCGAGCGTTTTGCACACGTTTGCGACACGCTCTCGCCTCGCATATTGCGGTTGCTGCTGCACGTGGTCTCGATCGAGAGAACGCAATCGCGAGAGCGTGGTCGTAATTTGCGCGGTATTCCTCGCCGCCGGTAGTAGTCGTCATTATCGGGCCCTCTCTCGCGACAATCTCTTCCACTCTTCGCGCGAAACGCCTTTAGCCCACTCGTTCTCTCTAATTTGTTGCACAAGATAAGGAAAATACTCGTTAAATATATATACACAATTCGAAAAATGTTTTATCTGGGATCATTTCAAAATTTTATTGCGGGTAACAAGTTGTGTTTTCGAGATGTATTAAATCTCGAGATAACGTGTTACACACAGAGATTAAAAAAAAAAAAAAATCCAAATTCCGCGAGAGATTAAAATCGTATTTTCTCAGGTGTACACGCGGCGGTAGGAAACAAGCGGCTTCCCTTTCTACGCGCGTTGTCTCGTTTCAAAAGAAGGAAGCTCCCCTTACTTTCCCTCCGCGCAAAACATTAACGCGTCGTACCAAGTTTCGCGAATTCATGAACTACACGTTTATATCAAGCGCGCCGCTTTTTTTTTCTCGGTGAGAAAACATCAATGGAAGTCTATGGCTCACGCGCGAAGAATTCTCGAGGAAGAGCCTCCCGCCGTATGAGTCACCGAACCCGGTGCACGATTCCCAGCGACGAGCGGAACGGCTCGGCGGTTCCTGGAACGCCCTGGTATGCTAATTGCCGTGCCCGCGCGCGCGCGCGCAAGCGTGTACGTGCGTATGTAACGTGCGCTGCGTGCACGCGCGCGTGTACATAATCGGTCCACCTGAGCGCGGAGCCGGGCGGAGACTACCCGACGAGGCACGTCGTCGTGCGCAATCTAAGTCGGCTTCTTCTTTCCCGGCCTTCTCTTCTCTTCGCTCTCTGCGGTCTCTGAGAGCTTCCCTTTTGCGCAGGAACGCAGGATTCTGATCTTCGAGAACCAAAACTGTTTCCTTTCGTGGTCCAAGTTAGAGGACGCAAAAAAAAATAATTCTCTTCGGTGCAAAAGTTTTTTTTTTTTAGCAGTTTAATCGGTTTTCTTAACGCGAGTGATTAAATTGTAACTCACTCTTTTTATTAGGAATATATCAATTTAGATCTTGTAAGGTGTGTTGGAAAAAGAGAATTTCACGCTGATTGAGATCCGACTAGATTGATTATAGGTTTTTGGTTTTTTTTTACATGAAACTTGTCATATAAAGGCGCGGTCAGAATAGATCTGCCCTTTTTCTATCCGCGACGTTTCATCATGTAATAACAAGATTCGCGGTCGCGAACTGTCAGAGTGATTAATTGGATTAGATGCATTAATTGAGTAGAAGTAAATTGTCTCGAGAGCGAGATCTCTCGTTAGAGAAAGGAGAGAAAGAGAGAGAGAGAGAGAGATGATTAAAGAGAGCAGACGGAGGAATGTAGGAAATTGTACGGTCATCTGCTACGTATATTTGTCTATTTGTCGACGGGATATTCTCGTTCACCTCGACGTTGTCAAAGAATCTAATTCATGCTCGCGATAACGCGGACGTAATTATACACCCGGGCGTTGTGTTCTCGGAACACAAGAGCGCAGCGGCGGGAAAACTACGGGAATCTCTGTACTTGTTCGGATAAGAAAGATCTGTCGTTCCACCTCTGGCGCTGTATTTTTTTTTCTACGGAACGGCAACAAGTGTGCGTCAAGGTAAGAAAAATAAATGTTAATTATAACATGAATTTCATATAAGCGTCATAAATTCAGACAGGAAACGCATTTAAATTAATTCTGTCCGCATATCTAATTTATGTACAAATATTTTCTTTCTCTCCTCGACGTTCTCTTATCGGTCGCGAGTAAATCCTCGCGGCGCGCGATGCTATCATAATTAATCTCGCGGCCGAGGCGGTACGGCGCACGAAGCTGTGACAAATTCCCGACGGTATCGGGCGCAAGTAGCTCATTATTATCGCTACTTCTGCGCCCGGTGTTGTCTCTACCGATCCTAATCGACGTCGATCTCCAACGCGGCGGCTTTCCGTCGGCGTTTTTGTTTTGCTGCATCACCACCGGGTTGCGGCCGCATCTCTGCAGTTTCATCGCGGACAAAAGCCCCTGTGTATGCATGCACACACACACACACTCGCGCCCGAGAACGATCGCCCGAAGAGATCTTCGATCCGCGAGCGCAGATACCGACGCCGGTGTGTGCATATTATCGTCGCATATAGTCGGCGCGGGTCGCATTAAAACGTACCGATACAATGTTTAATTCATATACTCTTCCCCCCGTGGTGTAACAGGTAACTACAAACGAACGAAAGCAACCTCCGGTCGCTCGTTAAAAAGAATCCCGCGAGAGCCCGTTGGAAATTTGTTGCGATCTAATAATTCCCGTGCGAGCGTTTAATCGCCGCCGAGGGAGACTAATTAAAGCCGGCGCGGCGTGGTATTCGGCCGCCGGAAGCGCCGAACAATGAGGCGGTTCTCAGGAAGCTAGGCGACCGCTACGCGGATCTCACACGGAAGGAAGGGCGCACCGACCTTCGAATTCTGTCTGGTTTTTTTTATATCTGTGATTTTTTTTTTCTTCGAATTTCGCTCGAGTAAAACGCAACAAAAACGAGAGAAAAATGTTTTTTTTTTTTCTTCTTTTTTCGCGCGGTCACTCGTGAATTATGCGCGGCCACGGAGTCGGGCGAAATCCCTTCGCGCGCCGCCGCAGCCGGTGGTCATACTTATTCGAGGTCCCCATTCGCCAGACGAAGATCCTTATTACAGGAAATAGCTTTACGAGACCTGGTCGCGTCATTAAGTATGCATGGTCATGGCCCGACCGCAGGCCCAACTTCGAGACAAGTCTCGAGAATCCGCGAGAGAGAGAATGGGACCTTCTAATCTCTCGCCGATCTACCACAGACTCTGTCCTTTTGCGTGGCTTCGCAATAGTCCGGGAATCGTTTTCCTTGTACGTTTTTAAACGCGAGTTCTCGAACACCGAATTCCCGTGCGCGTAATCGAGAAAACACGTATCGTCGAGTTTCAGTGTCTCTCGTGAAACAAAACATTTTTCTTGTGTAACAGGTTTTTATAATTATTGCTACAACTGTTCTGCAACATTAACGAAGATGAATTACCAGTGATGTGACGGCTTCTAATTTTCTATTTTGGATAAGAGAAAAAGAAATGTTATCGGAAAGGAATTTATTGTTGTTGAGAATGCGACATTATATTGTTAGTGATAGTCGAACATCGTCTATAGTCTATTGACTTTTTTTAGTTACTGTCGTATCAGCGCCTTTTCGGTAAGTAAATAAAATTTCGTCATTTCAAAATATTTGGAAAATTAAATATTGTAAAACTGTAAAATTTTAAAATTGACAGATGTAAATGTTTATTTCGCATAAATTTTGCGTCTCGTAAATTCGTTTTGTTGTTGATTACGTAAAAATGTAATTGCCGGCAGAAATTGCGCTTAAGAAAATTAAAAAAAAAAAAAAAAATAAATAAATCGGCCACTTAAAGCAGGTGCGGAATTTCACACTTCTGTAACCGCGGTACGGAGATCGACATCCCGCGTCGTTTCGTTCTCGTTTTATGCAGCTCTGAAAAATCGAAGGTGTAGCAGAGGAGGACGACGTGTCGGGAATCTCGTGAGTCGCGGTAGGGTGGGGCGTGTGGTTCCCGGTGTAGCGTAGGTAGGTAGGTATGTCTTAACCTGAGATCAGTCCGGGCATCCAGTGACTCTTTCTCAGCCGCAGCATCCGAGCGCGGTGGCGAATGTTGCGCGCGCGCGCGCGTCGAGTCAGAAAACCGGTGTTTTCAGCCCAAGCTCCAGATTGTCGCGAGGCGAACGTCGCTCGTTATCGGCGTGTCGTTTGCAATCGCGCGGGTGAACGTACCACACGTGCATTCCTGCGCGCGATCGCGCGCGCACTCGAACACACGCCGAGTTTCTCGAGAGCCAAGTCTACGCAACATATCATCGAACGCGATGTGTTACAAAACTCGCCGAGTTTTTCGAGAGCCCAGAGAGAGAGATGACACCGTAGAGACGCGCGAGAAACGAATGACAAATCGTTGATACGCGTTGAAACGGGATTGAAAAATGTACGAGATCGGATCGCGCAACATCTTGTGGACATTCCCCGCTGACACGTATAGATAAGAGTGAATCGAAGTGAGTTCCAGCTGGTTAGTTTGCTTTATCATGATTCACACACGAACACGTTGTAGCTTATAAGAATTTTCATGCGACATGTATGCGCTCCGGGCGCGTTACATACTCGTTTCTTTTTTTTTTTTTTTTTATTTCTCCATTCGTCGTTTTCCACCGATCGTGCGGGAGAGTTGACAGTGATTAATCTCCATTCCTAGATACTGATAATGTATTCTCTATCCGTCGATCGGTCGGACAATGTTGCTCTGTGCGTTGCTCACGTTCCTTCAATTACAAGTCCGTTGTGTACGCGGTTTAATTGACAGAGAGAGAGAGAGAAAAAAAATGCCGCGCCGTTGTGCGCTACACGTCGATATCCGATAACGCGGGCTCCGTTTCGTCGCGTAGTCCTTCTCCGTTCCCCCGTGTTTCCATTCATGAATTGGTCATGGGGAAAGTATGTATCGCGCGCGCGGCGCTGGTTTTCTGGGGCGTTTCACGTTCGATGACCCACAATTTACAGCGTATATACGCTCGCCCGTTACTTATCGCGTCCCCTCGCTTATCCGCGGATACATCCAGGTATCCATTAAACGAAGATATCTCTTTCCTCGACGTACGGCTCCGATCTCTTATCAGCGCGCGATGCTCTCCTCGCTTCTCTACCTCCGCCTTCCGTCCTCCCGGGGAAAAAAAAAAGTGTTACGAGAGACCCGCTACGAGGATCCTTCATGGATTGCCGGCGAGATACCGATCGCGCCACTCTCGGAGAGCAGCGCGACAGGTCCGACTTCGGTTTTCGACGTCGGACCGGTCCCCCCTCTTCCCGGTCGGAGAAACGCTTTTCGTCCTCCGGCGGCGGAACGTGATGACTTTCCGAAGGGTTCTTCTCCGTTTGGCCCGCCGTCCGACCGCCGCGGGCCGTGGTGTGTGGTCTCTCTTAAAACCTCTTCGTTGGAGCCACTGAACCAAACAGGGCGGGGGGGAAGACAGAAACATTGAGTGCAATAAAGTCGGGCAAGTGAAAGAGGGAATGAGAAGGATCGGGAGAAAATAAAAGAGAGAGAAGAGAAGAGAAGAGAAAGAAACTTTTCGTCCCGAGGAGAATCCGGGACTCCTGAGGTGATTTACGCCTTCGTCAATGGCGTCTTTTGTCTAGCCAACTTGCCTGTCAGCCGTGTGTTTGATTTTCGCAATATATTATATGCGTCCAGCGAATTACATGCATCGCGACGATAATTCACAACGCGCCGTGGTTGACCCCCGCGCGCGTCTCTCTCTTTCCTGTTCCCCGGTGTTAATGTCATCGGCGCGAATAGAGGTCGTGTCTATTCTTCTTACATACCGGAAATCGCCGGCTGTCGCGCGAAAACCTTCCGCCGCGTGTATACTCTGCTTCCCACGAACAATATCGCGCGATCGGATAGCGAAAGTGGCTCGATCGTTGATTCGCGGAGTGAGTGAGTCTGACGTAGATTATTCCTCGGAGAAATTCGTGATTTTTAATCGTCGGAAAGGCAGGAGAGAAAAAGAAAAAATTTTATACGTATATTATATTTTTTGTAAGACGGTCGGACTTTGTTCCGTTTCTTTGCGCGTGGGTGATGACTGCGACATTTCAGCAAGGTTTAAACAATTTTAAAGTTATAAACCTTTGATGCATGGACATCATACTTTGATGTTTGGCATGCTATCGACTGTTTTGATTCGTGATCACGCCTTACCGGCGTGCACTGAGCGGTTCTTTGTGTTGACTATTCGAGCCAGTGCTGAAGATGATCAACAATAAATGATCGAAACGTCCGAAATACATTTTTACGTATAATTTGAATTTCCTTCTGGGACCTTAGGCTCTGTGATTTTTTAATTTCGTCTGAATAATTTCGTCGAGCCGTTATTAATGAAAAACTTTTATTTATTCTACAACGTGTTGCCTCGTAAAAACTGAATTTATTTTTCTGTGCAACGTCAAAACGGCAATCTGAGATGATAAATTGACTCGCGGCTGTGTTCTTGAAAAGAGTGTAGGAAATTATTAAAAAACACATTGGACGACACACAGGAGGAGGTCTCTTACGGGTACGATCGAGGGGAGGAGACGAGGCGACAGCGTCCGCCGTCCCGTGTAACACAATGGTCCCCGTTCTTGGCGTAAAGCGCTGTTTTGTAAACAGAAAAAGCGAGCACCGTAAAATACCCGTCGCCCGTCGCGCGTGTAAACGCCACGTACACGTGTAATTAGTTTTCACGCTCGCGCACCGGGTATACATACTGAATAGCTTAAAGAGCCGTCACATAAGTGATCCTGTTACACAGACCTTATCTTATCGGTGGAACTGCGCGCCGCGCGCGTGATAGCATCCTCTCCTGCTGCTTGGCTTCGTGTTCCTTGAAATTAACTTCTTTAACCCGCCCAAGTCGTAAATAATCAACCGGACGAAGAGAGAAAGAGAGATAGAGAGACGCTTGATGGCATGCATTAAGGTGGAGCCGAGCTTTAATATCACCTAGATTATATAGAATGTCCTCAGAACTCTCCGGAGACAATTTATGCTAGTTGTTTATTCGCTAATTGTCGGTTAAGACGTACTTGCGGTCGTACAATTAATCACCTTTATCGAAACGGAGAAAATAAGAGACGAGAGATTACCACGTCTTTTAGATCGGGTCTAAAATAAAGCGCATTCGGTATTTCGCTTTCTCGGCGCCGGGCGAAGTGACAGCGGCGGGCATGTATATGTTACGAACAAACGATCGAGGATCGTTCCCACGGGAAGAGGTCGACGGGACCGGGCGCGCTCGTAACGCATTACGATAAGCAGATCGAATGCGATCGATTAACCGGCGCGGCGGTCGCGGAGATAAGACAAGACTCGGTTTCTATCGACGTCGGTGGATGGCACTCTCCGGTGCTGTTTTTTATCGCGCCGCAAATTAGAACCCGCGAACAACCGGCAAGACCGTTCGTAACGAGCATCCGTAACCTGTAATCTGTAATCCATAACCCGTAATCTGCGCGATCGCAATCTCTGCTTGTAAATTAGATTTTCAACAAAACTCCTCGCTCCCGTGTAACGACGTGCGAGCCGCAGTACGGAGCGCCTCTCGAGCGTATCGCGAATTGCAATTCTCCCTTAAGAGCTTAATTCCCCGATAAAACGCCTTTCGGCAAGCCTATTCGCGATTGGAACGCGATAACGCTTTCATATCTGACTCAATTGACTTCTCATTTGCGTATATATCCGCGCGCAATTGCATTATTCGGACTCGGCGAAAGAAGCCGCACAAACGGAGAGAGGATAAACACGCTCTTGCTTATCCGAGAGAGTTCTACTGTGTTGGACGGTCGTGATATTTTCCCAGTTGCGAGGGAAGAAAACGTGTGCGTTCAAAACCTATTCCCGACGAAAAGACTCCAAGAGTCTTGATAACGAGATCTTGGCCGTCGCTCGACTCCCGGGGGCAAATAAATCGTAACAAACTTCACCGATGAGAGAAAGAGACAGAAAGAGAGTCCTTTTCTCTCTTCGGATCGGAATACAAACAAACCATGTATCTTTATTACAGTAATAACTATAATCTCGGCTCTCTCGGGTAGAAAGAGAGACCTCTTTTCCACCGAGCGCCCGGTCCCTTTCCTCGTAGCTGCGTAATCAGTTGGCGTCTACTTGCGAGGGAACCGCGTTCCCTCGTTTGAATCGCCTCAACCGATAGACGACTCCGCGAACTCGGTAGTAGAACCTAGCGGAGTCTCGGGATGCCATTAGAGAGGCCCGGGAGGCTCTCCGATGGACTCGCTTGATACCGGAAGTTTAATAGCGCGATTAATGGGAGGCCGTTTTATCTTTACGGCCCCGGAGTTCGATGAGTCCTCGCTTTTTCCCTCCCGTCGTTTTTCCATTTCTCTATTTCTTTCTGGAATTGGTCTCCCGGCCGGGAAGCTTTCGCCCCCTTCGGATAATTGTCTTATCTACGTAAGACGCGCGCGCGAGTAAAACGCCCGCACGTTCATTTCAGTTCATCAAATTTTCTGATGCGATCTTACGGAAAACGCAGTGGGAAGGAAAGGCGAACGCGTGTGTGACGTGAGATAATTTCAAGTGCGATCTCTCTTTGCACGTATTGTATTTATTGCCGTGCAAAATTGTGTGTTTTGCAATCACGGAGATTCGTGTTTTCTTATGAGATTGAAATTCTCTTCGATTACTTTGAGCGGAGAAAGCAGGCGCGAGTAACTCGCGCTTTTTGAAAGCAGCGCGGTGGAAAAGCCGCGCATGCTGTAACAACGGAAACGTTGTCGCCTTGTCGCGGAGCGAGTCGCATATGCAAAAACTATGAGACTTCATTATACGATCGCGAGGGATATGAAGAACCCTAAGGACGACACGTTCTTATGGGGCTCACTCGTTAAGACATTCGCGCCTTTTAATGGGCAGGACGATGCGCGCAACGGTTTTATGGGGGAAAGGGCCCCGCCGTACATGGCGCGGAAGCGAGGAGCTCGCTCGTAAAATATGATGCGTATCTTCTTATTAGGAGTAAATTGTATCCTCATTATCTCGCGCGCGTTTCTTCGTAAGCCAGAGCGCGCGCTTCTTCCACCCGAGCGAGCGCGCGCTCCTTCTTGTTTTGCTGTTTAGTCGCACGATTGGGTGGCACGACCAATCAGCGGCGCACCTGCAACGAGATCCGTGACGATACCGATAACCGTCGGTTATGCGTCGTCGGCATTCGCCGTGCGCGAGTCCGCATCGGAATGGCATTTGTCGTGCGCGTCTCATACCCGACCTGTTTACGATGCACGTCCCGCAATGAATTCGCCCCGTCGCGTCGCGTTATTCATGTTATTACCGTTGCGTCGGCCGATCCGCACCGCGGATCGATTAATTAGCGACTATTTTAAGACGATTCGTTCGAGAGCCAGAGCAAATCGTTATACCGTATAATAATCGCGAAATGGCCGTTCCTCATCGCGTGCGAGGAATATCGATTAAATGCCAGAGATCTATTAAAGGGAACGACCCAACGGGTTTTTTTCTTCTTTTTTTTTTTTTACGCGCGAACGCGTATTCCTCTCGCTCTTTCGCAATAAAGTTGTAAAAATAATTACGTCCCCGAAGAAAACACATCGTTACGTAAAAAAATGTCCAGCGCCAGGTTGCGCGTAAATTTTACCGGCTTTCACGCGGCGGAATATTTTCGGGCGATAATTTTTTTTTTTTTTTTTTCGAGGACAAGTTTGCAACGGTAATTTTTGGTTGTAATCAAACTTATTACGCTTCTTATGTTTCGCGGTCCGGGAATTCGGCGAATTACGTCGCGCGCGTGTTCGAATAATTGATTTCGAGATACGAAAAGTTCATAAAGCGACCTGAAAAACACACACGCACACACACACTTACAATAAAACTTTGAAGAAGCGATCGTTCGTTTGTCCCGATTGTCGTTCTCGGTTAAGCAGTTTCTTTTCCATTATCCGCAATGAGAGATCGCGTCGAGTCTCGTTTACAATCTCATCTTTCCCGCGATGAGAAGGAGGCTGCGAGAGCCGTGGTAAAGAGCAGCCTTTGGCGATGCGATTATTCATTGAGACGTTGATTGCGCGCATGACACACATACATACCGATCCCTGCCATCCGGAATACTTCCCGTCGCCGAAGCGTTCGTTTCGAATTTTGGTTCCCCCCCTGCTCTTTTGTTTTTTGTTTTTTAAGCCGACAAAACACCCTTTAAATCGCGACCGCGCGCGCTGCACTTAAATGATCTCCGTGCCGGGTCTCTTATAAAGTTCCCGTCGTGAAAAATGTCAAATCGACTCATGAATATAAAGTATTCCAATTTGTCTCCGATGACCAATGGCCACGACGCGATCTGTCGTGGTGCGCGCTCTATCAATCATCGGGTCCGCGCGATTTATGCACGCGGCGGCATTACGCCCGCGACGTTTAGAATTAAGTTTCGCGCGCGAATCAATCTTCTCTCTCTCACACAACGGAACACGAAAGTATATATACGGGTCCGTTGGCGCGCCGTCAGATTTTATTTCACGATCGGCATTTCGTCGATAAATCTCATCTCGCGAGATGATGTTCCTCCCCCTCCCGCGTCACGTCTGCCTGTGTCTTTTGCGTTGACTGATAGCGCGCTGTCAACTTCGGCAGCAGTTGGCGCAGCCGCGCGGAAGAATTCGATTTCGACGTGCGTCTCGATTCCTCCCCGAGACGTTTCCTCTCGGAGAGAAAGATAAACAATAAATCGGAGCGCGCACGATGCGGGTCGCGGAAGGGAATAAATACGCGAGGGTTGTCGCGCGTTCATTGATATACGCGCGAGATAGACGTAGAAATAGTTGTTTTGTTTCAAGACACACGGTTTGATATAGTATGTCTCAAGCAGAGCAACGTTTATAAATGTAACAGAGCGGCAAAGGTTAATAGTACCTCCGCACAGTGTATAAGTGCAAACATCGGGAACGGATTTCTACGACCGGATGTCTATTGACTGTTTATTAACGGGCGGGAGAAAAATTCCCTTTATATTCGCAAACGCGCGTTGCATATTGACTTGATATCTAAATTACCACGTCAATCAGAATCGATCGTATCGACAAATGTCGGCACGGATTTTACGTCACGGTTCGCTTGACTGGGAAATATACGTCGCGCGCGAAACGGAAATCGAACTAACGTTTGAACGATAGCGAATCGCGGATTCTCGCGTGGGCGGCTCGACACCGGCGATCGACCGCGTCGAGCCATTAATCCTGCTGGGGTTTCGTGGCGTACGGGAACAGGAGAAACAAACCCCCTTGTCCCGTGGCGAGATGGTATCGACGTCAAAGCGCGAAAAATGGCCGAACGAATAAATCGCGCGTCGAAACTCGCAGCCGCAGTGCCTCCCTCTCTCTCTCTTTTTCTTCGATTCGACGCGCGCCTTCGCTCCTTTCGACTATTCTCCCCTCCCCCGGATTGACAATCAATCCTTTCCAGACTCCACGGGACGCCACGGCGTCACGAAGTTCCTTTCTCGCGAATTTCAAGGAATTTTACCTACGTCGGCGACACATCTGCGGTGTCTTATTACATACCAGCGGCGGTGCTTTAACGATTCATAATTTTGTTAATCAGGCGGGAAATAAACGTACTTTGTTGTGTGTAATCACGTTTTTTTTGTCACACAAATACACGATTATAAAAATAAACTTGCACTTAATCTTTTGCGTATATAGACAAGATAATGATATGTACTTATTTCCTGGATGGTAGGTTCATATTAATGCCTGAGCACATATGGCTTTATTAATTAGCCTTGCTGCTAGTTTTTGTATTATTTTATTCTTTTTTGTTTTTCTCTCTTCTGAAATTTCATTGTATTATTATTTTGTTTTTCTGCAACTTCATTTTTATATCAATTAACTATTAATTTTAATGTAATTATAGAGGTGAAAACCTCGGGCTCGTGATTCTAATATTCAGAAACCTTGACTGACTGGGCTGTTCGAGCCGTAGAACTGGATGTTTTGTCGTAAAAAAAAATAAAGAATTGAAAATGTTTTCTTTCTCAAACGTTAAACCGTCTTCAGTAGGTTATTTTACAAAATAGAAACAATACAATCCGGTTACAAGATTATTAATTGTCTACTTGTGTATCTTCTTACCATGTACACTTTTGTGCGATTAAGGAGATTCTATTTTGGAGCGCATAATAAATGACGCTTTCTCTCTCTCTAAACATGTTAATTGTACGATATTGTTTAGCACTTTCTATTTCATCAAATCTGCATTCGTTTTCAATCAGCTGCTTTGTTTCGATGCGCGCCATCATTTATTTCCTCATGCAATTAGTGAATAATTCGCATCGCTGATTTCAGTTATTGTTGTGTGATTCCAGTTGGCTAAAAACAAAAAAAAATCTAGGCTCAAATTATCTATCGCTGCTCAAACGGAGCGTGCGTGTGCCGTACGTTGGCGGGTTAATTGATTATGTATATATCTAACGCTTCCAGATGCGCGGCTAGAAATTAGGTGTTAATTTTGCTCGTTAGATCGCGGTCGAGAGGCATCGCTCGTCGAGCGTTCCCGCCGCATTCAGCGCGAATATGCGCGCGCGTCACGCGCGGACGAAGATAAATTACGATGCTACTCGTCGAGGGTGAAACTTTCAATTAATCGCGCTTTGAATACCGGCGGCGGCGGCGGTTGCGGCGTGCGGGTTCTCTTTCTCTTTACTGTGTCGACAAATCGACGCGATCGCGGCGCGATTCGCTTTTTTAATCAGTCCCGGGCATCTTGAAAATTCAAATTAACCCGCACGCCGAAGGAGTATGCCCGAAGACTCTCGACAAACCGTCCTCCCCCGGATCATTAAACTGTCGGATTCGCGCGCATGTTACGCGCGTTCATTCCGCGTGTTAGCCGCCCGCGTGCACGTCTTCCGCGAAGAAGACGATGCACCTGCGCGCGTATCCGTCACTTCGCGCCGTCACGCGAGGGAATCGCCGTTTAACAGCTAACTCAATTTTGCGAATTCGATAAAAATCGACGGCGCGCGCTAGCCGTTGACGCGTTCAAGCTTTTGCCGACGTGTGTTAATTCGTCGAGTAACGCGACCGGGCACGAAAGTAGCGTGTGTGTGTGTGTGTGTACCCGCGCGGATAGTGCTGTCATCGCGGCTAAAAATTCGGGTCTCGACAGCCCTCGGAGCTAAGCGATCGTGTTCCTGGTTCGACGTCCTCTTTCCTTTCGTTCGCACCGACAAGTGCTGCGCGTCAGCCAGCCACGAAATCTGGGACGATAAAACGAGGCTCGCGCGCGTCCCGAAACGAGGCGACGGCAGCGGTGGCAGCGTCGTAAAACGCAGGTTTCGGGGAAGGTGCGCGTCGTTACCGCGACGAAGGTCTTCATCGCGAGAGAGGTGAGAGGAAGCAGCTTGGCGAGAGAATCGTTCGGATAAAAGCGGGACTCGGGCAAAAACGCCGGGATACTTTCGATCGAATTAGCTCTCGCGCGAGCTCGGTTTACTTTCGCGTGTATACACGCCCGGGTAATTAAGCGAGCGCGTAAACAGAAACTGTTTTTTTTTTTTTTTTTTTTTGTTTTTTTTTTTATTGACGCGTTATGAGCCGTTTACGGGCATTTAATGTAGTCAGGATATTTTATTTCGTATTTTATGATCTTGCGTATAAAATCGCGCGCAGATACGCTGCTGATAACAGATATTTTAAAACGCAAGAGGAGAGAAAACTAAACGTCGCGATTGAACGTTTTCACAGTCGGGATGTGTCAATTTGGTCGGGGGATTGAGTTACTTTCCTCAACGAGCGAGGTTTTCATTGCGCGCGTATCATCGCTCCAAGTATATTTTAAGAGATAAAGCGTGTTCGGACTTATGTTCGACTATCGACAATTGAGTATCTTCTTCACTCCGGGGGTAGTGTGTGTTACGTACAATAACTTAGCCGCGCGTATCTTTTACACTTCGTACATAAAGTCCCTCAAACGGTTCTCTTATCAAACAATTTTTTTTTTTTTTTTTTTTGTAGACGACACCGCCAGGCGACGCGTTTTATCCGAAAGGCATCGCACACAACCTATTCAACCTCCTCGCGCATATATCGCGAGCCACGAGTGTGGTCGGACGCGTCAACACACTCCCACATACGTATCTGCGTCATTCTCTCGAGCGCGTGTACACGAGCGGTAATTGGCCGACGTTGCGCGCGGAGTCATAACGACACACAACCGCGGCGTGATTTCCGAAGGTGTCGAATCGAACACGTCGCATTTTCCATAAGCGATAAGCGATCGCGCGTGAGAAGATGCACCACGCGGAAGCGGCCTTAGAGGCCTCCACCACACAGCGCGACGGAACCTAAATACCTAGCGCCCGTTAGGCGTTGCACACGCTCCTCGCGCGCGTGTTTGCCTCCTCGGCGGCGTGTGTGCACGCGCGTGTTGAGGTGAGATAAAACGCACGCGGGTCCAACGTGAGGTCGCCGCGCGTGAGATCGCTGCATGTGCGCCGCGCACAACGAAGATGAGGTGGTGGTGGTGGTGGTGATGTTGGAGGAGGATGAGGAGACTCTCTCGGTGCAACGTTCGTTTGCACGCTCGCACCTGACTCACCTCGCCGAACACACGCGCATACACGTGCACACGTACGCGCGCACACGTGTTTACGGTATTTGATCGTCGTTCACTTAGCACGGCCCAGTGACCCGTATAACCTAAGGTCTGCTTATGATCGAAGAGGTTTCCGTGTATCTTTTCCTTAACGGATAACGCTACGGGATAGCCGCGCCGCGTCTCACGAGGATCTTTTCGATAGTAGATAGCGCGAGTGTAACGATATTCAAATCAATGCGAGTGAGTTTTTTTTTCATTTGGTTTTGTTTCGAACACGCGAATTATCTTTTGAAAAGTTATTGAGGACCGACACACACGACGAGCCAGCGCGTCACAAGATCTCAGTGTGCAAATTTGATTCGTAATATTTCTTGTGTTTCGGTTCTTAATTCAAGGACCGAATCTTCTCATCAGCACGAAATTAAAAAAATGGAATGATCTAATTTCAATTGGCTGTTATTCTAATTATTGTGGTGAAATATACTGTTGTTTACATCATTGGCAAGTGATACAACAATAAGTAGTTTCAATTCAAAGTCGGTATTCTTCGAAATCGTAATTAACACAGAGCCGTAGGTAAACACTTCGATTAGAAAAATGTTAAACTGAAACTAGTGTTGTGTTAAACCACTTGTCAATGATATAAACAACGATAAATAATATCATAATTTAAATGACAGCGAACTGAATTTACTCCGTCTTTCTCTTAGCGTTGTTTTGTGAAGACGCAAGTTTTCTTATAAAAAAAAAAAAAAAAACGCTGATGTTAAAACATTTCGTCTAGTTAAAAAAATTAAAAAGTTCATCGGATGTTGCGCTACAAAGAAGAAAGGAGAAAAGCTGGAAGGGAAAAGAAGGAAGAAACGAAGGGAGAAAGAAGGAAGATGCTGCGATAATAATGAGGAGAAGATCGCGTGCTGGTTCGGTTTTCTTCCGGAATGTCGGGAGTGATTTCCTCCGCTAATTTCCATGTGTACAACTCTGGCGTGATGATTTACAGCAATAATTTCGCGAGAGGCGCGAGATGCACGCTGCGCGCGCGGTTTAGTTTTTACTTCCCACGTCCGCCTCACGTGCTGTTCGATAACCGATACTTTGGATCGATATAGGATGATGTGTCGGTGGCTTCTCTCTCTCTCTCTTTTTCTCTCTTTCTCGACAGGGTCTGTGTGCCGAAAAATTCGGAATTGGGTTAACCGTCACGCTTCGGTTGCGCGCCGAGCATGAAATATTCGTATGCCCGTTTTAAATACCGGCAATTTTAATGCATATAATTCTACGGGTGATGATATATTATAATCTTATTACGGCCGACGCGCGAGTGTGTACATTAGTTAGCGCGTGATTTAACTTTCGTTTCCCACGTTTGCTTCTCCGATCGATGATAAACTCAGCGCGTTTTGCAGTCGCGAAAAAAAAAAAGAAAAAACGTCGATACTCGTCCGCCGCATGTGCGTTTGCATAAAAACTAAACAATTCTCTAGCATAATTAATACATTTCACGTTTTTACTATAGGGAGATCATTGATTATTTTGTGATATTGATTTTAGATTTATTATTTTGAATCAAATATTTTTTTTTTAACATTTTGTTCATATTCTTAGTAAAAACTACGCGATTTTTTAATCTCATATCTTTTTCTCTTTTGTCTCTCTCTCTCTCTCTCTCTCTCTTTCTCTTCGGTGTACAATAAATCTTGAAGTAAGCCGCGTCTCTTCTTCGGCTAAATTAAACACTCGAGTGTTAAAGTGGACGCCACGCGAGGCATAAATTGCATTCTGATCCTATACAATGCGTCCGCGTGTCCGTTCCTCGCGTGTTTACTTAGAAATCGGCGGCGGTGTGCGTGCCTCTCGCGGGCACGATCTATGCGTGAGATAAATCCTACCGTGCTGAGATCAAAGTCGAGACGCGAAATTCGCCGCTCGCTCCCACGTCACATCTCTCGCCAAGTAATTTACACACACTCGGTGGATCTCCCCCCTTGTCCGCGCATGTGTTGCTGCATGCGGAGAGCCGCACGATATTCGATCGACTCACCTAACGCGGCCCAGTGACCCAAATAAGCCTACGGTTTGCTTATGATCGAAGCGGTTTCCGTTTCTCCTCGGGTCCAGTCATGCTCTTTGAAGAAGTGACCATCGGCAAAGAGGCGGAGTCGCTCTGTTCTTTTCCTCGCTTTTGACGCTCCGTACGCATCATGTACGTACACGAAGACGTCTCATCTGCAAACACCGCGTCGGTGACCATCAAGGTTCGATATTTGTCCGTTTTTTTTACCATGTAACCCCAATGGCGTGCTTAGCACATTCGGATGATGCTATTTTTAGTTTCTCGCGAGAAAGGTTTCCTCTCCGCGTGTAGACTCGCGTGCGTAAGTACTTGCGGGACTCTGGTTACTTATCACGGAAACTCTTAAAGTGTTGCGCAGAGAATGAGATTGATAACGGCGCTCTCGTGTTGGGAAAGATTCAACTCTAAATACGACGTGTATCATGATAAAGTTTCTTTTGTTTTGCTCTTCTCCGCTCGACGATTTCCCCGGCCTCTCGTCTCGTATCCCTTTTCTTCTTCGCGGCGCATTCTTCTCCGCGGTTGCTGCTGTTAATTATCTCTCGGCATATTTTTTGCTCGCCGTTGCCGCGTCGTCATTTATCATGCACGACGCGCACGTAAGAGCGGTCTAATTATCAGAAGGATCATCGACGTGCAACGTCGCGCACCGTCGCGAGAATTTCCTCGAAAAGCTTTCGCCCTCAATGCCACGTTTTATTAACGAAATGATCGTCACGGAGCGTGGGACATTGCGTAAGCAATTGTGAACGCAAGCAAGATCTGTCAGAAAAGAGTCACAAACAATTTGTATGTAAATAGAAGAACTTGTTTTTTATTATCAATTTCGATGTTTCATTCCGCAATCGGAACGAATGAAAACACTCGCATGATTGATTACCGCTTTTTTTTACGCTATCCTGGCGCCTTATTTGGGTCCAATTTCAAGATTTATGTGATTATATAAATTATACTTGTCACCTGACAAGTTGCTTTTGTGCAAGTTCCTCGCTCCTCGCTACTTTCTTTCTCCTTTTCTTACGAATTGTCGTGACACTTCGAAGATATTGCGTTTGTTTTGTTTTCCGAAATCTCTTTCTTTTTTTTTTATCGGGAACCCTCCTGTTCGGACAGCGGGTTTGGGTACATCGGTCGGATTACCTTTCGGACGATTAATACGCCGGCCGAGCGAGCATTGAGTCGTCATAAGTCATGAGCAATAATTCCCCGAGCGAATACGTCTATCGTTTGTTTGAGAGTTCTGGAGCATGACGGGAAATGTGGCAATACCGAGCGAGAGCACGCGTCCGACGTGGCCCGACGATCGTTATCGGACAACCGTTTCTGTCGTACGGTCTCGATTATGTCATAATGAAGACCGTGCGATTGCATAACAAGGAATCGCAGCAGCAATCGCGAGCACGGATCTTCTTGCAGAGCAATTGCGTAAAACGTGATTAATCGTAATGAGAGAGTCCGTCGATTCGCGCGCGATTGTGCAGTTAAACTGTCGCATATCCGCGCGGAATTGCGCGAAATGGCGCGAGACGCAGTTCGCGCGCGTAACTGTCACAATTAATTCGCCGGCGCGGCCACGGAGAGAGAGAGAGTGAGAGAGACAGAGCCTTAATTATCCGAGCGAATTTCGGATGCCCGACGATCACTCACTGTCCAACTGTGCTAAATACCGATTCTCACAATGTCGAGCGTCGTTTCTCGCGCGCTCGTTTTAACAGTCGCGCTCGATGTAACGTAATAATGTCCGCCTATATCGTTGCCCGACAGCTCCATTTTTCTACCACGACTTTCAAAGATCGACGTTAACGGCGCGTTTCTTTCTTTCTCTCTGTCTCTTTTAGCCTCTGTTTCCGGAGCGCGGAGTAAAAGTTTCCAAAAATATACTTTCAATTTTTTTTTTTTCTCTCGCGAATATCGGCGCGAACATTCGGAGAGAAAAGGCGCGGCGCGGATTCGAGAAAGCAATAAAGCAATAACTATTATGTCGAAAGCAACGTTTCAATACTTTCAGGACCGGTTGCGCCTTAAAAACATCGTTTTACGTTCAATTCTCGGTCTCGTTTGTAGCAATTTACTCGACAGGTGATGCGAGATTGGGAGAATCAAAAGGAGTGTGTCGATGAAAGGCGGATCATTATTGACAACTGTGTCTTGTCAGTCGCTCGTAACTCGAAAGAAAGTGGTTAAAAAGTCGCAAAGAAAGCACCCACGCTCGAAGGACAACTTGTTTTTTTTTTTTATTGCAGATATTATCGTGGCTCTGCAAGAAAGGCGAGGACATCCTGTCGAAACACGCACAGCACACCGCGACGAACTTGGCATCGGCGCGACTTCACGAGCGTGAATTCGAGAAGTTTTATTTCACGTCGATGGTGAGTAATATGGCGCGTTGATTGTCCCATGGCGGTTTAATGGAATCGAAAAGAGAAAGAGAGAGAGAGAGAGAGACAGAGAGAAAGAAAGAGATCCGGAGCGGAATTGAGTCGCTCTCCTAAGAAAGAAGATTTCACTTTTTTCGCGACCCATTGAGCCGCCCGTCACGCTTCGATGCGGAAGAAATTTTGTTGAAGACTCGAAAGGTGGTTGTAATATAAGCGCGAGATAATAAAGAATTCTTTCGTGACGGGCCGACTGTGTCGCAAAGACTTCTGCCAAGTGTGCGCATTTCCTTCTTTTTTTTTTTTTTTTTTACTTATCTGTCAACGAGATAAAGAAGTCGCGCGAAAAAAAGTGGTGATGGCGTCCGAAAAAGAGGGAAGCGAAAATGATTATTCTCTTCTCGCGCTTAATATGGTCAGTACGAACAAAGCGTGTTTTCAAAACAAAAACGGCAAAATAGAATTGGCGATGAAGGTGGCGATGAAGACCAGTCACCAAAACAATTTTAGTTGCGTATCCATTATATCATTCCAGCGGAATGTTCATGCAAATTAAAAATAACTGCAGAATCAAGAGAAGAATTTTAATTTGTCGAGTCCCTCTCTTTCCTCTTTGCACGAACTTATTTCTAATCCTCTTTATTTAATTATTCGTGGAAGATTCGCTTGGCCTCGTTGCATATTCAGTGTCCTTGAGGGCGGGGTTTTATGTCCCTGAGGCGGTTACGCGATTTACGCAAATACGTGCGTCCTCAGTACAAGATCGTAGTATATTTTTTTTTTACATTTACCAGAGTTTGAAAGAAGAGAATAACGTTCAGAATAACGTTTAAAAGTGATATTTTTTAGGAGATAGTTATTAAAGATTTTTTTAAAATTGATTTCAAATAATCCGCATATATATATATAACTCATAAGTTCTGGTTAACTATGATAGATGACAGATGTCACTATGTTCTTGCTCTAACTAGCCTAATCTCTGTACCTCAGTCGGTAAAAAAATTTCTTGCATGTTCTTACAAATGTGTGTTGTTAAACATATGTTCGATTATTTAAACATGGATATTCACTCACTATCTTAATATACATATAATTTTTAATTTACAGATTTTTTAAACAACTGCTTCAAAAATACGTCGACTTGTCAAATAGCGATAGGTTCGATATCGTCGCGAGTTTCTCTCTAGGATCGGTAAGTCGATCGTCTAATCTCGTGGCGCCGTCTGCCGGGACTTTTCCTCGAGTGTTTTACGCACCGACACGAACCTTCGCGACCGACCGAGCGTGGCGCGTAAATTAAAATAGTTCCTGAAACCATGAGTGCACTTGTAAGAGCGGCAATTATTTTCCTTCTTGACACCCGCCTAGTTAATCAGCGAGAATCTCGTCGGTGCGCTGCGTAATGGGCCGATCCGATCGCGGTCATTAATTTAAAGACACGGAGGCCGCCTCCCTGAATGATTTCCGCAATTAGAGTCACCTACCACCTGGTAGGATGCGGATGATGAAGAGCCGATTAACACTCTTATGGCGAGTGAAACTTGCGATCTCCGTTACTAAGTGCATACCGATGTCTTTCTCTTATCACTCGCAGCATACGTTGTACATGTGCGCGGGTGTTCACTTCCTCTGATAACTTTACATGTACATTAGTGGGATTTACTTTAATCTCGACCTACAAACTGACCTGACGGACTTTTCCGGCGATTTCTCGAAACTTTTCCTAGAAGAATTATCTATGCGAAAGATTTATAGGACAATTTTCCTGGACATTTTACGTCCGATTACATTGTTTCGAAAAGTTGCGCGTAAAGTAATTAATTTGGATATTTATATGCGCTCGTAATCTCATTTTTCATAGACATATTACCAGAAAGAAATGTATTACGGTGAAAGCGCTCGTTGATGTTGCGAATTAATATCCGCGTACGATCAAATTGCAATAAATATGATAATATCTGGCAGGTTGTAATTTTAAAAACTTGCGACGCGCGTTTTCATAGAGTTAATTAACTGCGATTACGCGAAATTGGACGTGCGGCAATTAAACGGAAACGGTCGTGAAATGTTACGCTATCGGCGTTACACGACAAGTCACAATTTTTTTAACGCGTTTAATAACACGTTGGCCCTCTCTCGGTCGGATTCGCGTGTATCGTGAAAAATTTATTGCGAAAGAGATCGGCGTTCTGCGATCGGTTTTTCCGTTCGCGTGTGAGACTAAACTTTCTCTCGGCGATACACACCGAAGTATTTTTTATACGCGTTGCGCGGACGATTTCAGGGCGCGACGATGTGGTTCCGTATCGATGACGATTCGTTTTTTGTTTTTGGATAGTTGTTACTTAATTAATCTCAATCTCACGGCGATACGAAACGGTTGATCGGAGAGAAGCGAGATACAAAAGCCCGATCGCGGCCGGTGCGACGACGATCAGTCGTTGCGCGGACGTTAATTAATCACGTCGCACTCGCTTCAATTATCCGTTTTCATGCGCGTAAGTCATTATCCAAAAACGTACTCATTGCGCGCTCCCGCTTCTCTTTTTTTCCCCTCTTTTCGCCTCTTCCGCGGCCCAATGACCCCCATTGCGCTACCCACACTCTGTCATAATTGTCACCGATTATTGCCACGATGGTCGAAAAGCGTATTATTTGGGTCATCTTGACGGAACTGGAACGGAGTTATTGGCGATTTATTATTGAACGATCCACGCGCGTCTCGATCTCCTGCACGACGAGCGAGCAGCATATATGGAGCATCGAGTAATTACACGATGTGTTGCTCGGACGGAGAAGAGCGTCATCAATTGAAGCCGCCGTAAATTTAATGGCGAAAAAAATCGCGCTCGTCGAACTATTTTTTTTTTTCGCTGTATTGCCTCTTCGAATTAATCAGCATCAGCTGATTTCAATCGGAGCCGTCGTTTCGATTTTATGTCCGATTTGCGAAGTTTATTCTCAGTCTCTCTCTTCGTCTTGCGAATATTTGCAAATGCAAATAAATCGGCGCATAATAAACAGCCGCTGATAAGAACGTTATTCTCGTTTACTCGGTGAAGTAAACGGAGCAAGTAAAAAAAAAATAAAATTCAAGTTTTACTTAAAGTACACGAAGCGCACAAATGCAAATAAAAACTTTCTCAGCGATATTCTAATTTTTTTATAACTAGTTTTACGCGGTAGATTTTCACTTTTATTTTCTGCGATCGCACGATGTTGTTAACCCAAATGCAAGCGCGAAATTTCGAATGCAGAACGCAACAGTTGAAAGCCTAAGCCTGTAAAGATCGCACGTATATAAAATTTACTCGAAAACCGGAAATGTGAGTTACGGTAGGACGGAATGATGTCGGGAGCCAAACTGTCAAGGTAGATTCGCTCGAAACAACGCCCACGGTCGTTCTCGTAACCCAATTACATGGCGCACGGCGGAAAAGGCAAGGAAGTCACGTTAGGAATAAGAACGCGCGCATTATTGTCGGCACCTGTAGCGACGACGATCGTGAAATCGTGGCCGATTCCACTTGGAAAGAAATAAGTTCCGTCGGATTTGTTAGAGAAACTACGCACCGCGTCCGTTACCTCGAGACACGCGATTATCGCGAGTGTATTCGTGAAGAACATTCGTTACAACAAAAGTGTAACGTACTCGGAGGAATTCGGCAGAACGCGATCGATCGCGAAAGTGGCAAAAGTTGTCCGCGCGACCGGAATAAAACAAAAGTTTTAGTGAACAAAAGTTGTAGGCTTACTCGCGAACGATGCGCATTTTATTTAAACGTCGCAACGCTATCGCAATCGTAAGGTTGCAGTTGAGCGATTGTTTACGCAACCGATCAACGACGACGCTATGATTTAGGTACTACAAAAATAGCGAATCACTTCCTTTCGCATCTTGGCATAATAATCGCGTTAATATGCGTGAGAAGTAACGTGCCTCGTTCAACGGGCAATGTTACAATATTACATCCGGTCAATGTGCTCTTCGATATATCGCCGTCGTGTGCGTGTCGCGAATCGCGATCGGAAAACTATTTCAAAATCTAATTGCAAAAGCGCGAAAATCGGCACAAGGCGGTTATGCTTGTTGGCTCGCCGCACGACGGGACGTAACTTTCCATCATATAATCGATTATCGCGCGATAAATCAGAGGCAACGATTACCCTTACATCTGATGTGCCGCGCATAGTCGGAACATCTTTTTCGCAATATATTTCGAATATCTTGAAATAAGATATTCAAGCCCAAGCTTTTTCACGGTTGGCTTATTGGAGATTTCAACCGCGGTAGATCGCGATTTCAATGTTAAACCGCGCACAGCGTTCGAATGTTTTTTATCTGAAAATTAAAAGCCACGTCCCTTCGAGCTCAATTCAATCACTCACGCTCGTTCGGCATCAACTAACTCAATCGGGCGTGTTTATTAAGTTCTAAGTAGTATTTATGGGAACTTACGGTGGCCTCTGTGTCGCGTAGACCCCAATTTCACCACCCTTTGTGATTTCGCCTATCGCGCGCGGAACTTGCCCACCCGTCCGAGAGCGCGCGCAATCGCCTAATCGCGCTCGAACCCCTACGCGTTTACCACCCACTTAATTCACGATAGATTTATCGCGAGCAAGAGGAAGATGATTTCTCCTCCTCCTCCTCGTCTGAACGCAACATCTGTTGCGTCGATTGTCCCCGCGGCTTAATCGATTTGCGACCATTTGTTTGCCGCTCGGCGAGAAGATCTCTTTCGCAAACCGATATATTTTTTGCGACGAGTATACCGTTTCGACTATTTGCGATAAGTACTGTATTTAACCTCGCGTTGAAAATTTACCGCGTGACGTAAGTCCGCTCATAAAGGTTTGTTGTAACGATTGTCAAATAAGATGTGATAAAGCTTATCGCTCGTTTCTTCATCGAGGCAAGAACGCGAAGGCGGTAAAAACACTTTGCGATTTTCATTGCAAATCAGCGAAGCGAAATGTATGTATCGTCGACGATCGACGCGTATCGACTTGCACAATTTTCATGGATAGCAAATGAGCGTCATGTGCGCTTTTACACATTACGGTATTTTATTATCGTATGACGTTTCTTTGGAATTTTCGCGAACTATTCGCGCACGCACGCTGTAACAGCGAGCATGAACATTCCTCAATTATATAAAATTGACTCGCACGAAAAATCATTTCGACAATTTCACGTGACCTCGTGGCGTCTTAATGTCACACGACGTTGTCTCCTTCTCGCGTAACGCGCGCACGTTCGGCACAATGGTCGGCGTTATGCAATGCCACGTTCACGTTTCGAAGAAGAAACCGTAAAACGGCCCCGCCTTTTCTTTTGTGCTAACTTACGGGTCACGACAAACTTAATAAATAAAGTCCGGGGAACCTTGGGAGACGCGCGTAAGGCGCGATTAGCGCGCGAAATTACACTTGGCGTTTTAAACTCACGTGTCAATTCACGCTATCGTTTTCCCACCCTTCGATGTGTTATTATTGCTTCTGAGAATCGTTTGTTATTCTCGTGCTTGCCACAACACATGATTTTATCTCGTGATTCGTTGAATATTGTTGCCGGAGCATTTTTTTTTTTTTTTTTTACCGCGGTATCGCAAAAATTCTATCGAACGCTCATGTTCAGCGCATGGTCGTAGCGCATGACTGTGCAAATAATGATAATGAATGCCAGCAATTATGGTCTTCGGTGAAGCTTAACGATATACGTTAACGAGTGCAGCGAAACAATGCCGAGTCGATCGATAACGTGTCAATAAAATTTTACGACCGCGATTAGCTTCTCGCTGTTGTCCAGCACGCTCTTCCAGCGTCGTGGCAATACGTCTTTTAGACTGAAAGAGCCTATCTTTTGCGATACATCATGTAAATAAGTAAAAATTAAAAAAAAAAAATAAAGTGCAACTTTATCACAAACTTTTAAAAACATCGAGCGCACTCCTATAATTTCTACAAAGCTTCCGCGAAGCTCAAGTCAAGCTCCGAGTCGCGGTTTCGATGCTGAATAGTCTAGAGAAAGGAAGGCGAAACGGGAGGTGACATCCGGCGATGAAGGTCGCCGGACAGAGTCCGTAGCGCCTCACCTCTCGGCGCGAATTACGAGGCGGCGGAAGGTGGGTTTCGCTCCACTTGGAGCCCATCGATTAACCCACATATCTCCCGAGGTGCACCGCCGTCTCATTATCCTTTTTCTATCGCACCTCCGCGGCACAATCAGCTATGCGTAACGCGCTTTCCTTCGTCTTTACTCGCCTCCACGTACGAGCAGCGGCAAATGAAATCCGCATGTTGCTCCCGCGAAATGTGCGAATTCATGTCGTTCATGCGCGTTACGCATTAATTTCAAACGATGTACAAACTACTTCAAAAGATTCCGTTTGCTTCTAACGAGCCGCGATTCCGCGTGAATCAGCAACTTATGCTCGCGCGCTACCGCGATTACTTTCCAACAGTTTTTAAAACACGTGCGAAACGAAACGAACCCGTGCTCGGAGGAATTTCTTCATTCGTTGTTACGAAATAATAAATTAAGAGAAACGTGTGTGTGTGTGTGTGTTCACAGATTTAATGACATAACGTTACAAACGTGTTATTAAGTAATTGGCACGGAATTGCCGGGGCGTATTTATTAACTCTGTTAAGTAACTGTAACAGAAATTATATGCGGAAACGCAATTTCAGAAATTTAACATACACGTATTGTGAAGCAAATTATGCTGCTTCCACCGTCCGTCGATTGTTGTAGCACAAAGAAATAATTGACTTTATGGATTCCGGCTGCGGGATAAACAAAATTATAGAATCACCGTAGATTTTTTTTTTTTTTTTTTCGAGACCGACGTTACGGTACATCGAAGGTCGATCTGTTTGCTGGTTCGGGAATCTCAAAGTGTCGATCGGGTCGCCGCGCGAGTCATGTGCGTAGGTAATACGTGCGCTTCATGAAAAACAAAGTGGGTGACCCGCGGCGGCGGCGGCGGCGACATATATGTATGTGCTCGCGCGTACCATACCTGTATCGCGTAGGAATGAGTTGGAAAATGTAACTGTACCCTCCGGTATTCCCGTGCTTACGCGACGTTATTATTCATGAATTGTCATAAGCCGGATTCTCCGTGGCCGAGAGTCGGGGCGATCTCTTCGTCCGACATAGCGGCTACGAGCGCGCTACCACGCGCTTCATCCTGCTTGCATAATTCCTTCTTTTTCCATATCATTACGCGCGTCTCTCCTCTGTGTTATTTTTTCTGTGCGGTCAACAAACAACGCTATAAAAAAAAAGAAACAATTTTTTTACACGTACACATATAAATATTTAAAGGAGGATTTTCATATTTCCGTCGTTAATTAAAGTTTATATAGATTGCCGTCTCTCCTCTTTGATGCATACACTATATATAATTACTTTATCGCTTTCAATTTATCTGATTTATTCCCACTTATCGTGCGAGGCAGCAGGAACCCGTTTTAGAGATTATTGAATTAAAAACAAAATTTTTTTATATCGCGTTATAATCGCGCGCGTACACACATTCGAGCGCTCTACCCTCGTGCGCTGAATAGCGTCTCGCATTTCTAGAGCGCGCCAAGGATAATCAAGATCACAGCCGTCAGTCATCGACGGAGTGATCCGTGCATAGAAAGCAATCATCGTCGATACATATACGACGTCGCGATCATGCGTGAGAAACGCGGAGATTACATTTGCATATCTGATTGAATATTGGCGGCGCGGTGAGGTGTCGTAATGAGTGTTTTTTTACGTTCAAGGACGTTCTCTCCGAAGTTGCAAGCCGATGACACCGAGTTCGTTAGCTCCGAGAGAGAGAGAAAAGAAACGCGACATCCGCGTAACTCGAATATGCAATGCTCGCGCGTACACAATGCGCACACAATGGCGCATAGTTGCGATGAAAGTGGCTCGCATAATCCGACCCGCTACCGGGCGGGAATCCGACTTAAGCGCCTCGTTAGCCCGATTAAGGAACGCGAGATACGCTTGTTTTAGCAAAAGAAGAACCGCATTACCACACCGCTCGCGCGCGCGTGTGTGCGTGTGTGTGCGGGGCTATTATATTTTCCACGCTTGGTGCAGATTGTCCCTCTTTATTAAAGTAAACAGGACGAGCCGCTAAAGTGTTAATTACCGCACTTTATAATCTCCGTGCTAATATTTACATGCAAACGTACCCGCTTTTTCTTCGTATAGTCATTTTAGAGTTTAAAAAAACTTCTTGAAAATACAAAATTTTCACGATTTCGTATTCCGCTCAAATTATTTTGTGCATAAGTGCCGTTGTTGTATTTCGAGTTCTCTGCTCTTTATTGTTTTTTTATGTAAAATTTATTTCATCGCGTATACAGTTTTACGGACAGTTTTACATCCTCTTCGGGGATTTGTAACTCCCGTTAGGATTTGTTTCGG
This sequence comes from Pseudomyrmex pallidus, assembly GCA_014825455.1. Taxonomy (NCBI): domain Eukaryota; kingdom Metazoa; phylum Arthropoda; class Insecta; order Hymenoptera; family Formicidae; genus Pseudomyrmex; species Pseudomyrmex pallidus. The sequence continues at coordinate 47,737 of QVNV01025630.1, read as the reverse complement.
ACGCAATTTGCATTGTTTGTCGGTTTTATATATCAATTATATAAAACGCGCGGAAACGCGGCTGCTTCGCATGCGCGCAGTTGTGTGTGTCCGGAATACGTGAGATGGTTTCGTCGATAACGGTCGATTAATGAGAATATAGTTTTCATATTATCGCATCGGATATCGTGCGATATATAACGTAGAGAGGTTCTGATATTGAAATAACAAGATTCTCTGTTTCTCGTGGAATCGCGCGTCACGGGGCCCGTCAACGCGAGATCGGTTCAAGGGTGAGAGACTGGAGGAATCTCCCGTGCGCTGGTTTTTCTCGAGCATAGGAGCTCGCGTGAGAGCAAATTAACGAGCCGTGGACATTGCGCGGCGAGAGAGCCGCAGAAAGTCAGGTATCCATGAAGAAAAATGCGTCCGAGACACAGATTGCAAAACGGCGCTACCGATCGTTTCGTCCCACAACGACGCGCTCAAGCAGTTGATTATCATAATAATGTTACATATTGACATGCGTTTCATGAACTCCTTTACTTACCCGCTTACCCGATGGAACCAGAATTTACGGCGCGATGCGCGCTATTTAAAATTAATTAATCGTGTCGGGGACGAAAACTTATTATACAACTCGCGTACCAGTTGCGCGCCGCGTTAACGTTTATACGAAAAAAGCATGAATTTCTCCGAACGGTGAGCACGATCTATCAGCTCGCGTAAGCGAATACGATTTATTACATGCCGCCGTTGCTGCGCTATTTTCGTGTAATTATAACGACGAAGTCATTTTTTTATTCTCTAATTAGCCACTTTTAATCCAAGCGTTATTAATACGTATGAAGAGTAATTGCTAATTTTGCATGAAAGAGAGCAATAATTGCTCATAGATCCTCGAAATTCTTGAACGAGCACACACGCTCGTTAATTTTGATTCAAATTACAAAGTTTGAGAAATTGTATCGACAGGCTTTTTTTCCAGTTATTTGAACATTTCGTGTTGTAACGAAGCGGATGATAGAACGCGATGATTAAAATGGATTTACTGGTATATCGCAGAGAGAGTACATGCGATCACTCGATTCGATCTGGCGATTATTTCTCACGAGCCTTGATGATACTCGTGCAGACCGGCGCCGATCAGTGTTTGCGCATGATGTTAATTAATGGTGACATGCGGCAATTTCTCTCTCTCTCTTTCATTCTCTCTCTCTCTCTCTCTTTCTCTTTGAAGGGAGAGCATCACGGATCACGTGTCAAAGCGATATGCGGACTGCGCCCAAGCAATTAATGAAATCCCGTCAGCACGTGCGTAAACGCATTTGCGACACGTGCGAGAATTCACCGCGGCTCTCCATTTGGAGAGTGCACGGAAGTCTTTAAACGAAAGTCTTTTATCATATTGATTTTGGGAAAATTGAAAAACTATATTTGTTTTTTTTTCTTGTACACACATAATTAACGTTTTTTCTCTCTTTACTGATTTTAGAGAAAAAAAGATTTTCCAGAATTTTTTAACGATCTGAAAAATAAATTTTGTGTGCCAGACGTACTTTGCACTTTTATTTTCTTTTTTAAAAAATTAAATGCAACATATAATTATTATTAATGCGTAAAAATTATTTCCACTTTGAATTTCTCTAATAATAAAATCGAGAGACACGATAAAAGCAAATCTCATAAAACAACACATTTTCAAACGCATTTTTCGTCTGAAAGTAGTCGGTTAAAATATGATACGCGCATCTATAAATATCTTGATTGCGTCGTTGTTTTCGTTTCCATCGCGAACGAATTTCGTTATTATTTCGCCGAGAAATTTAATATCGCACGAGACCGCAGATAAATCCTCGTAAAGAAGAGAGCTCGGCTCACAGAGAAGTATTTTTTTTCGTGCCCGATAAGTAGCATGAATAAGCATCGGCAGCGCAGCTTCTCCCTTTGACACGTGTGGTTAACCAAGAAGAAAATCCGAGAAGATAGGTGACGGTCCAATAATGACGGCCAACACCAATGTGCGCGCCTCTCTCGAAGTGAAACTTAACACCGGACGTAAACCCGCAAACGGAAAATGACGTCCGCGGGGTCTTTATTTTGATGATATTTGCGCACAAGTTAACTACCTCCATTAATGCGGGTCGCTTTCTTCAAGTATACAGTGTTGAAAAGTCTCCCGATAGCACGCATACATACGCGTTCGAGGAAAAACGTGTCTCATTTACAAAAACCATTTGCATGATTTAAATGTAATCAAGAGGTTAAAAGACACCAGGTAAAATACTGTTTTACTGTTCTAATCTAACAAGAAAAAAATTGCAAAATTTAATTCTTACTTTAAAAGCAGTAATAGAGTAATTCAGAATTTTTTTTTTTTAATGTTACGTCGTATCACACAATATGTATATTGGCGCGATTGCAAGTAAAAGGAGTGCCGGTGTTTGCGCACTTAGTAAAAAACACCCACATTTTCTAAGAACGCACGTCAAACGAGCGATACTTTCGCACGATTCCCCGCCTTGTCCGCACACAACGCCTTCCTGCGTGGTACCCCTCCCGGCCTAGTATCAATTTTCGATAATTCCCAATAATCCTCAAACACATGCGTGCCACATGCGCGCGGGTCGTAACCGGTCCGCGCGATCCTGGTTTCCGAAAGGAAAAGGCATTCCAGATTCGCGAGAGCGCCGAGTTCTCCGGATTGGAGGACGTCGGAGCGTCAATAACGCCGCACGCACACCATAAAAGAGACATGAAACCGGCGCAGCGTGGCGGTGGCGAGAGATCCGAACACCGGTGAGAGTTTAGACGTGAGGTTCGAGTGGAATGGAATGGAATGGAAGTTTGCGCGCGCGAGTGTGTGTGTGTGTGCGCGCGCGCCCGCGTGTACACACGCGGCCGTCGCGACGTTGTGTACCCATCGGTGAGCGCACGTTCACGTGCGCACGGATGTTGTACGCGTCGCGCGCCGTATCGCGCGCACCGCGCCGGCTGTATGGGATTAGGTGGCGGCGCAGTAGGCCAACGGCGCTCGACGCTTGTGCGTCTCTTTTTCCGCTGCGTGTGTACGACCTACGCTAAGCCCGAGCCAAGTGATTTCGATCGGAGAAAAAAATTGAGACAAAAAAATTTTTTTTCGAAAAAATTCGCGCGCGCGAAGAAATTTCGGCGGAAAAAGGAAATATCGTTCGAGAAGTATCGTCTGGATCGATCGGAAAAATTGATTGGAATTAAAAAAAAAAACTTAGTAATTCAAAGTGTGGGATGTTAATTTGAAAAAGTTCTTATGAGTGCGACGATCAACATCGTTGTCTGTGAGAATCGCATTTGTACAACCGAAGAGATCTGGAAGTTTTTTTTTCCGAATTTTAACAATCTTCGTCTCCCATCCCGAAAGTGGCCTTTACTTGTCAGACAAGCGCTTTAACAGCGTGTCGCTTGTGTTACGTAGTGATTTGCACGACGGCGTTGTGAGAGATCTAACGAGCACTAATTACGGTAATACAATTACACGTGACGCGCAGCAGCACGCGCGCCGTCTTCCCTCGATCTCTTTCTCTCGCGCGCGCACGTTGGGCCTCGCGCGATACTCGCTCTCGAAGATCGATCGCGTGACGCGCGCGCACGTTGGGCGCCCGCCAGCTTTCGAGCAGCAAATTGCTCACACGGTGAAGCAATCTTATTATTATAAAGTTGAAGAAGTTGTGTGTGCTCGCTGTCTATATACACACATTCTGTCTCTTCGTTAAGTCTCGCGAGGAAGAATTCTAAGGCTGAAACAATGAACTTCGCCGTGTGAAATTTGATTAGGCAAGTTTTTCATATACGGCGAACGAAGCTGCGCGGATTGCGAGACACGCACGGATTTCAAATCGTCTTGAATTCCCGGAGAAATTAGCGAGAGGTATTTCGGTTTTATCGCAAACAACCTCGATGATGAACGGTTTGTCTGTTAATTTTGCAAAGAGCCGAGGATTATTATCTTATGATTTACGTATGAAAAGCGTCTGTGTTTCTTCATTCCGGTAGCGCGTGGCCCGACGACGTGGCGCGAATGTCAAAGGATTTGCGTTGAACTGTGTGGAGCTGTTTCTTCTTCTTTTTTTTTTTTCACCGTCAGACGCGTGATCGCGAATATGAATTCCGAGCGTCAGTGAATTTGCTTGGAAACCTGGATTTGCAAAAACATCAGCAAGAAACGAGATTTCCAAGAAAACGATCGCACGGAGATATATCGCAAATAATCGATATATCCGACTCGAGATCGCTTCCAATTATAACGTTGGTTTATTTGCGATCTTTTTGGAACTTCACGATCGGACAAAAACGGTAAAAGTGAAACCGATACGGAGCTAGCGTATTTGCCGAAAGAGAAATAAAACACGCGAAAGATAAAATAACATAATTGCCGATTGCGTTTTACAAGAGCTAATTACGATTTGCGCACGACCTCGTTCTCGAACGCTTCGAGTTTATATTCTGTGCGTCGATCCATCCAAAGTGAGACGACTCTTTGCGCTGTAACAGAAATGACATTGAAAGGTGCGCCTCCCTCCCGACTGTAATTACACGGAAGATTATTCAAACGTTCGACCGGGAGACGTCACGTGGAGACGTTAATTAACACAAGCCATCTTCACGGCAGCAATCGCCGCTCGAAACTTGAAACAAGGATCGAGGAAAAGCTCAGCGAGCCGAGAGTTTCCCGAAAGTTCGTTATTAATAAATTTATTTTCACAAAAGTCGCGAAAGTTGACTCAACCTTGCAAATTCACAGTTTTCACCATTTTCCCGTTAAAATTGCGATGATTACTTGTTCCGCTTCGGCAACAGATGAAATAACATGAGAGATCCCGAAGGAGATTCCTGGCCATTTTCCCGATGAAAGACGGGAAATTAACGCGTCTTGTTTCGTGGTAAAAGCGTCGCGTGGTATCGCGGCGATGACGCGCGACGACTCCTAGTTATTTCGGATGTATATCAGCGAGGAAGATAGTGGGGACGACGGCGGCTGCCGTCTGATCTCCATACGTCAGTGCGTCGACGTCGTTGGTGCGCGCGAGACGTCGTCGCGATTGGTACGAGTCGGCAACGATATTGACGTGGTGACAGGCACGCCGACGGAGAGGCACGTTACTACGGGGATCCTGAAGAAAGTTGGCTGCTCCGAATTGCCGGAAAGGAAATCCCGGGAGTTTCGTAAGAATCAATCCTGGAAAGGTCCGTCGCGAATCGTTCATGACGCGCACACGTTTAAAATATCCCGTAGAAGCGCGAGTTTCATTCTGAGCCGAGAGATCGACAGATCGACGCTGACAATATCGACGAACGGATGCGCGAACACCGTAGAGGAAGACGGACACACGACGGTGGTGAATCCGCAATATTGCGACACGTTGACGCGATCGATCCAGGGATCGGTCAGGATCGAGGCGCGAGAACGCGTGTTGCGCAGAAGCGTCTCCGCGCCCGGAAACGGCGAGCAGACGAACGATTCTTCGAGGACCAAAGAGCGAGGAAACCAAAGCAGTTCAGCAAAGAACGAGAAAATAGAAGAGGATACCAAAGAATACGCGCGCGTCAAAGACTCCGCTTCGAGACGGAGCGCAACGTCGCCGACGAGTCACGACAACGTGATTTCTGTTGACAACGTTCAGACGAACAGATATCGCACGAGGACCGAATCGCGCTCGAGCAAGTCGCAAGAATTTCCGACGAAGACAGAGCAACTGATCGCCAGGCGCGCGAGAGCCTCGTCCTTTGTGATCGAGCGCAAGAGGCACCGACTCGGCTCGAGCACGTCCTCAAGTAGGTCCACCGAGGACCTGTGTGGGATAACAAGCGACACGAGCGCCGATGGAATGCGGAACTGCGGCAGCGCCGTGGCTGGCGTCAGCGAGGACGAAAGCTGCGTCCTGCTTGGGGTGCGATCCCTCGAGGACGCGCCTCAAATCGGCCTCGTGCCGCGCCAAGACGACAGGTGCACCAGGAGGGATCGCGAGCGCGCGAGGATTCTGAGACGTAGGAGGATCAATGGCAGATCAGCCTCAGTTCCCAGATTGAACGTGAGTTTTCGACGAAAAGAATTTTGAAAGAAAATTAACGTTCGATTTTACAGAGGGATAAGTTAAAACAATTTTATTTTTTATCGATTACAAAAATCGACGATATCCGCGTGCAATAATAATCTTTTCGCAGATTTTGTGTTCAAGTTGCTAATATTTTAAATAGATTTTAACAGTAAAAAAAAAAAAAAAGTTAAAGGATCCAAGGTTCAAGGATCTAATGGGATAAAATCTCGACATCTTCCGTCATATCGATAAGTTATTAAGTATTTTTCCGCGATCTTACGCAGCAGGTAGCAATTATTGGCGGGATTGCAAACTCGAATCGATTGAAACTCGTTTGACCAGACAGCTTGCGTGATTTATAATAATCCGCATAGATAGTAGCTCGCCGGTTTCGGATAAAAAAAGAAGTAGCGGCACATACATAGTTTGTGGGATGAACGTACGGCGAGAGAGGCCGATTTGGCCGGATGATAAATATCGTCGCAGATGTGCTCAAGTTTCGCGATTCCGCTCTTGCGGCTGTGAGTCTTACGGCGAGGAGTATTGGCTCGTTAAAACCAGCCGCGTCTTTTCGCTGTTCGAGACGTCTCACTGCACGCTTCGAATTTTCTTCTTGAATGAACACGATCGAGAAACATGATTTTTTTTTTTTAGGAACGCGGCGACGCATCGCTTTCTACCAAGGAAAACCCGCGCTCCGTATATTCTCTTCTTCTCGCGCAAGTCGCTCGCAATTTGCGTTCCTCTTTAAAATTCACCCACACACACACACGACGATGCGGTATTTAGATGCCAATCGATCTCGTCAGTTGCGCAAAGCTAGTTTGAATATTTGCGTTGGCGAGTGCCTCGACCCGCGAGTGCGAGAAACTTACCTGGCGCGACTGACTTGACGCGCGAACATATTCGCCGCGAACGTAAACGCAAGCGACTTGCCTCAGAATGTGCACTTGATCTCGCGGCGTGACGGGGAACGACGGGTTACGAAATGCGTGTATGCAATCGCGGTGCATCCATTAACCTTCTCTCGCATATTTTAACCTTCTCGCGAGTCTAAAAAAATGCGCATCGATCGCGGCCGATCGTGAGCGATTCCTCCTCGTTAATTCGACGCGCAATTATCGAACTTTGATATTAACGCATAATGTTGGAACTCTAACGTTTTAACGGGGGAAACGAACTCGCTTCATTTATCATCTCGCATAGTACAAAGAAGATTATCGATGACTGTGTTCGTAATGCAATATCTATTTACGATTGATTACTTGTCGCGGATGACAATTCTACGATTATCGTCAAATGAAATTGTTCGAAAACGACGTCTTATCGCTACGTCAGTTTCTTTGAGCGATAACGTTTGTTTGCACTTGACATATCGCGCGCTTTCGCTCGACTGAACGTTATCTGAACTTTTGCGCGTGGTCCTTGACGTTCCCGAGAAGAGCATCGGAAAATGTGAAAGATAAAAAAAAAACGAGTCGCGTCTTTCACGAACGAATCCACGGACTTGTGTGCGCGCCGGCTGCGGCAATCCGGAGCGAGGAGAAATTGCAACCTGGTGCAATGACTGGCGCACGTCTCGTCCGCGCACGCACGTGCGCGCGTCCTCGGCGTCTCGACATAATTGTATACCTGCCTCGCGCGAAGCGGGAGAGGAGGAGAGAGGCAACTTGAATTCACACGCGTGGGTGAATCCGCCGCGCCGCGCCGAGACACACGAGCTCGGAGATGTGCTAAACGGCAGCTTAAACGACGGCTTGAAACGACCGACCTCAAGTTTGTTATCTGCGCTGGCATGCGCTCTTATCGCGAGACGAGTACCGCTAATGTTGCTAATAAGACCCTCGCGCGACTCCTCCGTTGCATCACGAAACGACAAGGAAAGGCATTAAAAGCGCATCCCGATAGCGCCGCGCATTCGCGAGACAATCCTGTGCGAAAGAGGTAAAGGTTCTTCTCTCGCCACGGTATTGAAGTCGCATATATACAGCTGACAACTTGTTTCCTCGCTCGGGAAAATTTGCTCGGGATAACGAAACTAATTTCTTAGGGAAGTTCAGCTTTGCTGCGTCAAAGTTGGATTATGGTGTAAATGTTATCTTAATTAGAATTTGATTTTAATCTCGAGTAACGGTATCCACAAGAAATTTTATCGCGCAATTATGTTTCTGATAATTTATTTGTCTTATTTTATATAAATAAGAAAAACTCCGTAACGCGAACAATATAATATTATTTGTATATAATTTACACAAAATACAAAAAGAAAATAATAACTGAGACTAAATATATTTTATTTTTAATATATTAGATTAACGCACACATCTTCTGTGCACAAATTACCATTCTTCACCGTCGTTTCTAGCGATGCGCAGAGACACGCTTTGTGGCGTTTTAATTTCCTTTCTTTGGTTCCAGTGTATATTATTAACAATGTGCGATCAAACGCGCGCGACAAAAACAGGTTCTCCGGTCTTGTAAAATTATGACATGACGTCATAGAAAACGATGAGCTGTCTGCACAAAGCTTATACGTTGTAACCGTGTCTAAAAATATAAAGTTCTCTCGTTTTCCGAGAATCACACACGTTGAATTGTACAATGGTGAATTTTCCTCTGTGTGTTTGATTCCGCGTGAGACAAATGTTTTGCTTCTCATCATTTGCGTATCGCACGTGCGAAAAAACGACACGTTTCGTATATCAAACGCGCGAGTCGAAAAATCATTCATGTTGACGCTCGTATTATCTGCCGCACGTGCCTCTCGGTGATTCCACTTGAGCAAGCCCGATCTTTTCAGTAACGCATTTCAACTGGAAATCATCTTTTGTTATTTCAAATGTAACATTTTCAGCTACACTAAAAATATTGTTTGAGACGTTATTTTATTATATTGCTGAAGATGTTATTTTATTATGTAACCAAAAAATGCCAACACGCACAATGTAGCTTCTTTCGTGGAAAACTGATAACCGTGCGCTTTAAACCTTCCACTCTCCCAGAAACCCACGTGACGAAATTTAGTATACCGCGTAAATATTTATTACGTGTTTGGCTGAACGCGCGATAATCGCTGTATACGCCCGAGGAATCTCGGGTTACTAAACCAGTAAAATGATCATCAACGTGCCTCAAGCCTATCACCGTCTATTTCGGTACACGATCCCGGCGTCAGGGATCCTGCGGGACTTGCAAATCTGGCCGGCAAAATCGCGCGGACTCGCACATTCCGTGGAATGTTAATGGACCAATGAAAGGGTTCCGTCGTGGTCGAAGGAAAATAATACTCCTAACATTTCGGAGGGTCTAACGATCTTGTAGTTCGGGACTCCACTTATGGTTTTAGGTAGACGCCCTTCGCCCGATGTGTTCACGCAAGAAAAATGTTCCCAACGTTTACGATCCACGTTGCTGCAGAAAGCAACGTTTTTCTGTTTCTTTTAAAATTTTTTGGATCACGCAAACACACAATATGTTTAGGTTGTTAATATCTGAGAAAATTGAGATTTGTTTGAAACGAACAAAGAAATGCAGACGATATCTCGGTATCATTTTATCGCGATATGTTGTAATTGCGTTGATGGCGTTGATCGCGTTTTAACACGCACGTCAAAGGCTTCCTTTCGTTGCACTTTCAAGACTTCCGACCTTAATTATATGGTTTTCTTATCTTGCTTCGTCCTCGTAACCCCCAGCGTGCGAAGAACATTAGAGCGCTTCACAGTTTTACACCGTTTTACGCACGTGTGCGATAATAAAAAAGGGAAACTCGATAATGTGAAATGAATCTTGCGAAATGAACTTAACGTAGATCGCGTCGATACAAAATATTTTTGTTGCAACAGTACGTAGTACTACTATACTAAGTAGCGTTTTGAGCAGGAATAAGATTTTTCTGTGCAAGCATCATAATATCGCAAATCGATATATATCGCAAATCGATATATATCGCACATCGATATATATCGCATATCGATATATCGATCTTCTTTTTGTTTCTAATTGCCGATTCCAGCAAAGTGTTAAAACAACTTTCTTGTATTAAAATTACATATTTTACTCGCACAAATAACTTTATGTGAGAGAAACAAGCGAAGTTACTTAAATATTTTTAATCGTTAATCAAACAACGTCAAAGAAGACGCGTTGCGAGTGACATTTGAAAAGGATTTTCTTATTAAATATACGCATTTGTTTCCAAGTATAGATACGAATTTCTACTTATAGATTTGCGACTTTTTTTTATTCAACAAAGACAGCATTGAATTGTGTTTCTTTATTATTTTCTCGAGAAAACACGCGAAGATAAACTCTCGCTTCGACGCGTATTCACGCGTGTCGACGCGAGTGACAACGCGCGCGAGAGAAAAGTGTAATCTCACATCCGTTTCTTCGTGGGTGTATCACGCACGCGATACGACAAATTGCGCTCGGTTAACGTACCGCAATCTATGCAGAAGAAGAGAGTCACGATATGCAACTTCGACGCTCCTCCCAAAGTGAAAATGGAGAATGACGTAACGAGCGGAGCAACCGAGATGAGCTCGTTGGATTATTGCTCTATTCGCAATATTCGCAATTGTTCGCGTCTTATTAATTCGTGCGCGCGCGTATCTTTTCTTTCTCGCGCGCAAAAAAAAAAGACGCGTCTTGCGAGAAATAACGAACGAAGACAATAGATTACGTGAATCAGGTCGGAAGGATGATTGATCGGGAGAAAGCTCGCGCGCGCGCACATACATACACACACACGTATAGACTCATGCGGCGAGTTTCTTTCACGTTCGCTAAGTGTTACGTGCTTTATCATTTCCTTGATATTACTCTATAAATTGCCCTGCTGTTAGGCAAAGAAGTTTGTCGACACGTTTCGACGGCGCTTCGCAAAGGAAAAACGCGCGACTTTCCCTTACCCGTTGGAATCGAGTGTGTATTTTGCGCTATTTAGCGTTTCTCGCGCGCTTTCTTGCCCACGGAAAATAACGAGACGCGCGCGACTTCGTCATTCCTTCGCGACACAACCTATTATGTGTCTGTCGACTGTCTTCGGGAATATTATCCGGCATCAAATTGTCGCGCGCAAAGTGCCGTGCGACGCAAATATTTCGTCGAATCATCTTGGACTCGTTCTTCGATCTGTTGCTTTCACGTGAATACTCAGTCAGCGGATATATCTTATGTCCTCGCTGCGCACCGAGTAGATAAAAGAAAAAAACAATCAAAGAAAGTTTCATACGTTTTGTTGGCATTTTATTCCTGACAGTTGTGTTGCAACTGTTTTCACAATCTATTTGTGTATATTTCATACATTAATAAAATACGTTTTCCATATAATTCATGTACGACTTTCACTCCGCTCTGTGCGTGCGCGGCATTCCCACATTTTTTTTATCATGGAACCGTTCCGCGAACAACGACCGATAACGAAGATAGAGGTGCTGACGAGGTGCCTCGAGAAGCCGAGGTTCGAGTAATCGAATCGTCCGCCTCGCGTATCCGTTTCTACGGTTATACGATCGCTCTTCTGCGAACACCTTCTGCGAATCCATCAGACTGCAAAACGTGCTTCTATCGAGGGAGAGGAGGCGAAATAGCGCGAGTCCGACGAAGCATAACAAAACTTGGGTACGCCAGATCGGCACGCACCCGATAACAGGTTTATTTCCGGACTAATTTGTTGGCGGGGGAAGAAAACTCGAGTCGACAGTCGTCGTTCCTCACTCCGCTCCGGCTTTTGTACGCCGAGAAATCCGCACCGGGAAGGAAGGAAGTGTTCGTTGAACTCTCTCGCCTAATCGTCGGTAACGCGCGGCGGCGGCGATTGATACGATCACGAGAGAGGAAGAAAAAATTCTCAGTAATTTATTGCAGTGGCAATTATATTGTTTTTGTTTCGTTGACGCGAAAAAATTCTTTGACTCTCGGATCAGCCGCGGCGTGCGGTTGCAATCTCGCGAAAATAATAAAAATAAACGCCACCCTTTTCGCGTAATCATCCGCGCGTTTAATATTCAGCGCGCTCGCCGCTCGAGAGAGCGGCGTCTTTAAATACGTCCGAGAGTAATACGTATAATTACGCATGCATCTAATAACGAGCGAGAAGACACGTCCGGTAATAATATCGATACGTCGCACGCTTACCCTCCTCCGCCGAGGCCGAGCGCAATTTCGAATTACGCAACAACGTGAAGTCGCGCGCGTCGTGATTCATTCAGCCCGAATAAAAATGCGTCCACCGTGAAATCCGCGTTACGTCGCCGCGCCGCTGCGTCTTACGCACGTGTGCATTTTAATTGCATCGCGAGTAAGTAATTTTGCATTAATCTTCGCTCGAGTCGAACCGAGTCCTCTTCCGTAAGTTCGAGACCGCAGAGATTTTTTTTTCATGAAGCGCACACGAGAGTGAATCGACTACGTGAATGACAGCAAGCGCATATTTTTGAGATATTGTTTTTTTTTGTGAAATCAAATGACAAGCGTCGTTCGCGGAAATTTCGTCAAATTGCGCGTCTGTCGGTTGCACGACCGCGAGATACAATTTTCCCTTCGTCGAGACGATTCGAACTTCAATCAAAGAAATGTCACGGAAAATTGTGCAATTTTGCGCACTGGTAAAAATACTCGTACAGCTTCTCCTAATTCGAGATAAATGTGTTGTTGAGTAAACGGGGGAGTAAACGAGCAATCATTTTTCACCGCTCGCCAAGGATTCCTTTCCAGTTACCCATCGGTAACTATATTTGCGGGCTTGCGTGCGCGAGCAGCTATTTTACGAAACCACGGTTCGGTTGCGGAATTTTCCTCCCTTGTTTAGTTCGCTTCTCAAGCCGCGCGCCGGAGATTCCACGTCAAAGGTGCGCGCCGAATAATTTCGAGGGGTAAAAGCGGATTCGGGCTGGAGGGGCGCGGAGTCATTGCCGTTTGCACATATATTTTTAGCGTATTGCGGCCTGGTCAACATTCTCCTTCCGCCGCGTTTCTATCCCTTGCGCTTTTACTCCGACCATTATTCTCTTTCGCTTTCCGCGCAGTCTTCGCTTTCTTCCCTCATTTTTTATTTTTTTTCTTGTTTTGTTTTTGCGCGTTTCAACGCGCACAGCTGTCGCGCAAAATCGCGCTGCACCCGTTCGCGCGCAGTTTAATTGCGCACGTCACCGTGTGCTATTTCAAGATAAAACGCTCGCGCGAAAACGCGCCCTTGCTCGAGCGCGATAGCGTAATTGTAATCGCGAGAGTTTTCGCGCGAAACTGCGTGACGCGACGTAACCGCGACGCGCCGTGTTTTCCGCGAGTGATTTCACGGATCACAGTAAGAAACTTAGAGAGAAAAAAAAATAATTGCGCGTTCTATAGATGCGAGACAAACTGCGTTCTTTGAAAACCTTCGAATACACAATATGTGTAATTTCGATTCTTCGGCGCAGAAAACGTCGGATAGATTTTCACGGAAAAAAAAAACCAACGCGATTTCATTTGCGGAATAAGTTGTCATTTACCACGGCGCCGTCGGTACGTTTTAATGGCGCGCGTAATAGACGGCCGCTCGTTGCTTAAACACATAGGAGCCGGGAACAAGTACCACTCGAATCTTATTAAAATTCATGCTCACAATTTGCCCGGACTGGTGCAATTGCATAATGCATGGGTATGTATCGCGCCGGGGTATGTTATGTGCCGGTTATCCTTCGAAACAATCTCCTCGGCCCGGCCTTTCGCTTTCGTTTTCCCGCGCGCGGATGGAACGTGGTGGCTCGCGCACGGGTTCGAAAGAAAATTCCCGTGGATTTTGCGCTTTTAATTAATGAGACAGTCATGCGTGCGCGCGGCATTTCTATTACGCACTTCATATACGTCCGTTACGATAAATATAGGCGCGCAGGGCGCATCGCGCGCGCGGCCTATGCGTCCCGCCGCCGGAATGACGAGCCCCGAGGAAGACGTTTGTGAGTAATACCGTGCTGTATCTAATTATTCGCAGATGCCCGAGCCCGTCTCTCTGCGTTTAAACAAGCGACATTTATTTTTCGTTTTATTTCCGACGCGAATTATTCTTTAACGCCGAGAGGGGGATGGGAGGGGAGAAACCCCCGGCGATCTAGCGTGCAACAATGCGTACTTTTCCTCGAAGTTTTGCTTCGGAAACCTTCGAAGCTTACCTAATCTGTGTTGTATACATTTTAATAGCGTGCATATGTCAAGAATAATAATGAACAAAAATGCAGTAATTTCGAAGTCGTGTGTTTCTGTGCGGCGAACTGGAAAATTACTTATAATAACTTACTGATATATATTTTACGACAGATACTTGGTTATTAATTTGCATTGCTCTAGCGCAGAGACACGCGAAATGTCAAGGCGAAAAAAGAGAAAAGCGTCGGCGAAAATAAAAAGAATCCTACGTGTTCCCGTTTATCGATCGCGTGCCTCAACGTGGGCGAGAGAGACGCCCATTATTCGCAGATTATCATCGGCAGCGCACGTCGACGGATAATTAATGCGCGCGCGCGCACGCGCACGTTCGAACCGATCCGCGCGACATGTCAAACAGGATGTCTGACGCCGATGTTACAATATGTGGGACAATGGTCGCGAGATCGGTATCGCGCCGGGTGGCGCGAAGGCGGGCTCCGCGTACCGCAGGAATTCACGCGGGCAGATAACCCCGTCAGTAACGATGACTCAAGAAAGAAGGTGTAACACCGGGATCGCTTGACCGGGCTTGCTTGATCCGATCGCGGCCGCCTCGCCGCCGTGCGCGATGCATCGCGCAAAGAAAGAAAAGGATCTTGAGACGAGCGCGCGCGGAGGTTCTTCAACCTTGAATGAAATCTCGCGCGGCCTCGACGAGCGAAAATAGATCGTATATGCAACTTGCGTTTTCTAAGCGCGCACACACAAAGGAAAGAAGAAGAAGAAGAAGAAGAAGTAGTTTGATCGAAGAATCCAGATCTGCGCAATTCGTGCGCAGAATAACGCACAGTTTGTGATAAAAGTCGGAAAGAGTTCGCCGTACAACACAATGCCAAGAAAGACGCGCTTTAAGACAAAATGGCGCGATATTCATCAGCGGTCAATTGCCGTCCGAGCTTTTCTAATTGACAATTTTCGACCGTTTCTCTCCGATATTTAGCACAGTAAAAATTGTAGAAGTTTTCTCTCTCTCTTTCTTTCTCTTTTACGCGCACATTTGCATTACCGTCGCGCTCTCTGCGTGCGCGCGGAGTACGTACGGAATAACTCCCGACACGGCGCATCAATCATCGCGTTTTCCTACGTGCGCGGGATCGCATCTCGCGCGGACGCATTCTCCGCGGCGCAGGCAGGCGGTCCCGTACATTGTGTAATAAATGTATCCAGCGTGAGTACACGGCGGCGTATTAGCGCTGTGAGTCCGTGCTTATTTGCGTGACAAAGCATGATATTCAGACACACCGGCGTGTGCAATATATACCTCGCCGTTAGCCTATTATTCGTGTCGCACGAACGCGCGGACGGACCCGGAGGCCTGCGAGGCCCCAATATACATATCGGTACGTGAAGGCCTCCTGGAAGGACACGTGACTCGTTTTCGAATATACCGTTAAAGTGCCCCGGTCGGCGCTGCTGGAATAAAGTGTATATAACCGCCATGGTATAGGCGCGGGAGAGACTGATAATGTGACGAGCGCGCGAGTTCCTTTTGTTTCCCTCCCTTTCAGAGCGCGCGTTGCTCGCAATGACACGCGCTATTTGGCGTGTCACGGATAATTTGGCGCCTCGTTGGAAGTTCACCGACCGGTGCTTTTTTAATCTCTTCCCCTCCCCTCTCCCGGATAACGATCGGAAGAGAAAGATTAAATTGCGACTTGTTTCGGAAGCTGATATTTAGCGGGCGCGCGAGTGAATATACGATCGCGCGCGGAGTAAATTGCATCAAACGGCTGAAAACTTCGAGAGAAAGCATAATTGGATGTGCAACTATAAGTGCTTCCTGACGAGCGGGAGAGTTAGCGAGAGATTGAGCAGAAAGAGAGAGAGAGAGAAGTGAAACGGCTTTTAATGCAAAAGCCGAATTACCCCGCGGGCTTTCCCTTCACCCGCGTGCGGCTGCCGTTCTCGCGAAGAGAGTAATCCGGCGTACTTGAACTCTCCACCACGCGCTCAAAACCCGGCGGGTGCTTTTGATGTCGCGCTGCTACACGAAAGCGCAACCGCGCGCGTTCGCCGCCGCCAGGACACTCTCGTGGAATATTATCCATCCTGGGAATTTTAACGGAATATATGGGCGCGGTCACGACGGAACGGCCGTAGTTGTTTTTACTCGGATGCTCGTTAAACCGAACTCCATCAGAGACGGATTACAGGCTGCGCGCGCGCGCTATAGAGACAATTAAGCCGGGGCGAGCTGATTGTATCCCACGCTCGCGCGCTCCACGAGAATTTTTCTCTCCTTCGCGAATCAGCAGCGGACATAAATCGCGCCGTAACACAATCTACAGGCTCCTGCTGCACCGGTCCGCCCGAGAGTCACCGGCGTTCGTGATCAATTACATCAGAGAAACGCTTATGTAAACGTCGATGTCCCTCTCTTTACCCCTCTCGCGCCTTCAACAACCGTCGCGTAAAAGCAAATCGTGGCTCTTTTGCGATTGGATCTGCGAGACCGACTCGCATTTCGACTCGCTCTGTAATTCGTCAAACAAATCTCACGGAGTTTTTTTTTCGCACCTGCAGCGATCGTAGGTTGTTTGTTACTCGCTCGCGTTGATTGGTCTCTCCATTGATACGTTATAACTTGCCGCGCGAGATCGCAGATTAGAACATTTCGGAAAAGCAAAATAATTTCGTAAGAAAAATTTTATTTAAAAAATATTGTTTTTTATTTTATTAAAAATAACTTTACTGACGTTGCGGAGCGCGAATTGAAACGACCGGATCGTGTAATCCGCGACGCTACCGGTCACCGTGGACGCGATTTGAATATTGACGAGCAAAATATACGCGTTCGACCAGGTTCGAGCAGATATATTTCGCGTGTATATACCCGTCGGGAATTGAAGCAGTTGCACGGGATAATCCAACCGTGACGTATCCGCGCCAGGGCGCGATCCAATCTGTCGGCGAGACGCGTTCGCGCGTGGAAATTTATAGCGACCGATATAAACTTTTATCACACGTTGCATCTAACGTAATGCGTTTTGCCCGTCGTCATTATCTCGCGGTATATAACGCGTCCAATATCGCAAACACCATCTCACTCTTGCCCGCAATCAGATATAAAATATATATTCTGTTTGCAGAAGCCGAACAGATACACGTGAATTAAGATATCGCATGTTTGTTTATCTGAGAGAAGTTGCGATCTCTCAGGAACGGATCGGTTTAAGATAAGCTAATAGATACGATATAATGACGATAATAAGAACAATAATATCATTGTTTCTTCGGAAAAGCTAATCTCACAGATTAGTCCGACGATGATGTGTCGGTACGAGGTTCTCAATGCCATACGCTGGAATTTACGTAACATCTTCCAGCGATTGTATCTTACATGACTTTTTGCGCGCGAAGTGATTTGATTCATCGAAACTCTTGGAATTGCTGACCATTGTCTTCTATAAAAAAAAAAGCCTATAATTTTTAATACACATATCTCGGTTTTATCTCCCTTTCATTTGTCTTCGCGAGCCGAGCAAGTTTGCGGGACAGTTTCCAGGAAAATTCGTTTTCCGGATGTGAGCAAGTCGAGTTTCTCGAATCGCTTAAATTAATGTACGTAAGAACTTGAACTGCATATAAGAAATATTCGGTGAATAATCTCAGAGAGAAGTTCATTACCACCGCGAGTGCTGAGGAATCTCCGGTCTGAAGAATTTACGGCTCCTGACGATGTGCGAGCGTAACGCCGCCGAGCCGAGTTTATTAGAGCGCGCGCGTACAGACCCCACAGTTCGAAACCTTTTAAGTCGAGAAAAATAAACGCTTTGCTTATGTGTCCAGGAATAACCGGGCGCGACTATTAACGCATAGAGTTCCGCGGGTCTTGGGGAAAGGTGAGAAGTGACATCGCGTTAACCCTTATTGCCCATAGGGTCCATATGGAACCCTAGAATAATTTTAAGCGTATTTTTTAGTAAGTAAAACTCCAAATTTTACGATTTTTTTTGACATATAATAAAAAATTCAGATTTCAAAAATAAGATTGTTGATTCAGCATCCTCTGGAGAGTATCTATGATTTTTTTCAAGATAAAAAACTGAATAGAGGAATTTCTAGAACCTTTTAGAAAGAGGCTGGGGTCCAGTGAACCCCAAGTGAAGTTTATGTTGCGGAAATAAAGTGTGGGCAACAAGGGTTAAAAAAAAAAACGGGAAAGACTTGCGACTCTCAGGCGATAGGGTTTTATCGGTTTTTTGACACAGAAGGCGATTCGCAATACGATCATATAAGAT
This sequence comes from Pseudomyrmex pallidus, assembly GCA_014825455.1. Taxonomy (NCBI): domain Eukaryota; kingdom Metazoa; phylum Arthropoda; class Insecta; order Hymenoptera; family Formicidae; genus Pseudomyrmex; species Pseudomyrmex pallidus. The sequence goes on along the minus strand of QVNV01025630.1, from coordinate 29,253 downwards.
CAAGTCCGAAAGTTGACGCGACTTGTATGCAATCTTACATCATGTTACAATCTTACGATCATGTTTCTATTTTTTCGCGTATAAATTACAGAAACTATTAAAGTAAATTATATTTACTACTCGTGTGTCCCGTGATTGCAAATCTAATTATTCCGCTGTGAGAGATCGACGTTTTAAAGAGGAAACAAAAAAGTTGCCAGGTGTGGTCGCAAGTGGTGCTGCAGCCACTCTACGCGAGCAAATGAAACTTGAGTGTGTCAGGCAGAGTGTGTAATTTTTGTGTTGTATTTTTCTATACATCATAATGCAACGCTCTCGTTTGCACCGACACACATGTGTCTCGCGCATTTGCTCTTTACCCACTGGAGCGAGTATAACGTCGAATTAAATGTGTATAGGAAGGGGAGTTGCGCGCTCGCACTCCGCGGGCGCACAAAGCGATAATTATAACTTTGCCTCGTATTCTCTTAATAATTATCCGAATTATATTTGGCTGAATGGCCACTCTCTCGAGCCGCTTTCTCTCGTTACACCAAATTCGATATAATTCTCGTCAAAGCGCGCGGTGCGCGCACGCTACTTTCATAAACTGCTGCGCGATATTTTGCCGCGGACGTAATTTGCTCGTCGTCGTCGCACAGTAACACACAAACGTTCTCGGGGAATTGCATAAGATAAGATCTCTGTGTAACACATTATTAGCATCGCTAATAACAAGAAAAAAAAAGAAGTAATCCCTCGCGCGTAATGCGCCTACGTTTCAAATCCAATTTTGTAGCACGTGAAAAAGAAAGTATGTGGAATTTCATTATGTATAGTTAAATCTAATGAAAATAGCGTCCGCAAGAGATGTCGTACGAGATTTACGATGCCGTAATAATAATCTAAGAGGCAGTTTAACGAAGACTATTTACGGCCATTCACCCTAATCGCCTCTCAACGCTGTGTTATGCGTGCGCGTATGATCTATCGATTGCATCGCGCAGCTCTCGCTTTTCTCATTCCACGCGGGAATCATCTCTATGGCAGCAGATGTAAACTTTCGCGCTAAACGCGCCGTCAAGATTTTCGACAGGTCAATGCCGTTTCTCCCTCCCGTCCGTGGCAGTGAGAACGACAGATGCGAGAGTCTTTTATGTTCTATTGTGCCGGCCGCGCTTTGTGGTAATGTTTGTTTCGTCATGAATGCCCGGCATTTTCCGGGCCGTTAGAATAGTTTGTTGTAGTCTCGGTGGACTCTCGAGTGCAGAAAAAAAAACAAAAAAAAAAAAAACACTTGATGTAAATTGACTCCGGAGCTAAACAATTTACAAACGGAGATTCTTTGAGCAAATACGAGCCGAAACTCGGGATGATCTTGTGTATTTTCTTTATTTCTTTTTGAAAATTTAAAAACGTTTCAGAAACAAAATTTGAAACGTTTGTAAATTTTCAAAAAGAAAATACACAAGAACATCCCGTGTTTCGGCTCGTATTTGCCCAAGAATCTCCGTTATTTTTTAACGAGCTTCAATCAACTTATCAATTTGTGCAAACATTAGCGCGAAACGGTAGAGAGACAAAATTTCTTTTTTTAATGCAACACTCCAAATTATCAAAAATTTGAATCTTATTAGAATTACAAATAAATTATGTGACGCAATGTTAAATAAAAAATAAATCCATATATCACACATATAAAAGTATTTTTCCACAAATTCCTGACATACATTGTCGATGACAATTTCAATGGTGCGGCGACACGCGCGGAGATCGAGACCGCAAACATTCGCATGCAGTCTTGCGGTTTCTCCGCTCCGAAAGTGCGCACAAGAAAGTCCGTAAATGCGCGCAACTGAAAAACGACACCCCGTGCGCGTTGCGCATAAATTACGCGTCGCGGCTCAAGGGTCGAGGAATCGTGCGCGCTGAGGGTGCGTCCTCTTCTCGCGCGTCCCCGTCCACTTCTACCGATCATAAATCACTCTTTATATACGTTTCAGCGCGAGATCGTGCTCTCGTAAAATCATTCTTCCCTTGGCGTGGTTATATACTCGGCAAAAGGAAGAAAAATACATGTACACTGGACCGCGAGTGCGGTTGCAGCTAAGACTTCTCACGGATCCTCATTGATGTCTTTGGTTCTTTTCGCTTCGCCCGTGGCAAGATTTCGCGTTGCAAACGATCACTATAAATACACTGCAAATAACCAACAATAAACGATCCATAAAATTAGTTTGCAACAGTTATCGCTATTTGCGGTCCTCGCGAGATCGGGAACTTTCTATACTTATCGCAAGCTCATACGTGAAGTCGTATTTTGCCCACAGCAGGCATCATGAATATATTTATGTTTTTCACGTGACACGTTGTACGTATTATGTTGAAAGTTTCGCTTAATGCGTTTTTTTTTTTTTTTTTTTTTTTTTTTTCATTTAATTATCGCGACACGGCGTCGAGTTTCCTCTTGGTTCACGTAAATACCTGTTTAATAGAAATTCAGCGCGATCGTGTTTCACGAAATCCGTTTCTTTTTTTTAGATCGTGTTACTTGCGCTTACGCGTGTACCGTGTCGCATAAAAATACGTAAACACAAAAGGCATCTGTCACGAGATCGCTTGACGAGTGTTGCAAAATTGACCGGATCTGGAATTCGATCTTCGAAACGATTTGACTGCATACGGATATAATTCCGCGCGCCTAATGTATATATATTCCGCATCTATCCTGCAATAAGGATCATGGCCGATCGATAAAGTGAAACAATAAAAATCACGGATGGAAATCGAGATGATAAACGTATAAAGTATAGATTGGATCGATCGAGCATTGGTTCGAGAGTTATCGACCTCGATTCGATTCGCTTCGATATTTTCTCACACTTTATAGTTCCCCGTGCGTGTCTTCCCGTCGATGAAAATGGCCTTCAGGAACTTCGACTCTAGCGAAACGGTGATATCTGAGAACGGAATACGATGCCATAAAACACGCTGACGTTTAGAGATTGTTACGCATTTGAAACCGCGTCTTCGTGTCAATCGGTGATGTACGTGAGTTATATAATACAAATTGCCAATTAAATCTCGTTATTTAAATAAATTCTTTCACAAAATTGTATAATATAAAGATTGACAATAAAATTTATTAGGCCTGGTTTATGCGGACAATAACCGTTAACTTATGCCGGAACCGGTAAAGTTCAACTATAGGATTTCAATAATTCTGTTTATACAAAATTGTTAAATGCGTATAAACAGAGAAGTATTGAAATCCTATGGTTGAACTTTATTGGTCGGTTATTGCCCGCATAAACAAGACCTTAGATACGTATTTATTTATTTTTAGTTTCTTTTCTTAAAAATCGATGATTTCTTCGTTGATATTTTCGGATACCGTGTCGCAAAAGACGAAAAATATGCGTAAAGAGTTTTTTTTTTTTGTAATTGTCTGCCGTAAATGGGCAGGAAATAAAATCTCGCAACGATGCAGAAGAGAGACGCATCGCGAAATAGAGAGAGAGTTGGCGACGAAACGCAAAAACGACCAGTCGAGAGTGGCTCGACCTTTGTCGCCACGGAATGCAATATCTCGGGACACACTCGGGGCCGTTTCGTGGCTGCGGCGATTATCGATTTCACGTGCAACCGGTACCAGGTTTTCATCGCGAACGCCTGCATTTCTGCGGCTAATCGCGCGACGCGCGCTTAAAAAGGCAGGAAGAGAAGAAGTGAAAGTGGTCGGGAACGCGCGGGAGGCGAAAGCAATAAAAGTATACTCTTGAACTTTGCAATAACGCGCGGCGGTTGGTGTCGAAACACTCCTGACCGATGCGCACTTAAGCGCATCGCTGCGTGTACAGAACGACTTATGAAGAAATTCAAGCTTCACGTTTTCTTGAACACTTCGAAATACAGACTGTTGGCGCATTTTTTTTCTTGCGTCGCGCAATTTACGCTCGTGTAATCGCGTCGCATTTTACGTTCGAACAGTGTATCAACGCAACTCGACCTTTTTTTTAGCAATAAAACAACTGTGATGTCGTACGCTGTACGTGTCCAGGGTGTCTGACAACTTTTGAGAAAGCCGAAGTGTGAGGATTGGGTCAGTCCGAACAGAAGAGTCATTTACCATTTTGTGTTTGAAATTTTTTTAATTTTGCAATTACAAAATTTTGCAAAATTATCAATGACTTTTCTGTTAAGATTGACCTAATCTATCCTCATACTTGGGCTGTGTCAACAAAATTGTTCACCCTGTAGAATATTATTGATGAGGAAAGATGCGCGCAACGAGCTACCATTAAATGACGGTGATTATGCGCGGCCAGTGCAGCATTTTCTCTGTCTTTAAATGTCAGACTCGAGCACGTGCCACATTGTCATATTTTGTTACGTAAATATATTTACATAGGCGCGTTGCAATATACGATCGAAAAACGAGAAGAGCGATACAATACGCTCGCGAGTCGCTAGATGAAATCATTATATTTGTTCATAAAATAAGCTCTTGACAAAAATTTGACGTTAAGAAAGGCAATTAAAAGTCAATATACAGGATGTAATAGTATGTGTGAGCAGAATTTATTAAGAGACCAAACGTTTCGATCCATGGTTTGGATCTTCATTAGTGGTATACTTATTAATCAAACTAACACAAAAATACTTTGTGTACGGTTACAAAAAATCAACTATGCGGTTGATTTTGTGTTAGTTTGATTAATAAGTATACCACTGATGAAGATCCACCAAACCATGGATTGAAGCGTTTGGTCTCTTAATAAATTCTGCTCACACATACTATTACATCCTGTATATATTGGCTCTTAATTGCCTTTCTTAACGTCACATTATATTTGTTTTCTCATTTAAGAAACATCGCTGTATCTCTTTCGATCTTCAACGCATCTCCTTTTCTTCTCTCGCAAACTAATGCAAATTAACGCATCGCGTACGTTCGTTTGAGCCCGGTCGCTCTCGCTTTTTATTAATGAAGAAGAAGCACGTCGTGTGCTCGTGTGTGCTCGAGCGTTCACATCAACTGAAACATTTCCTACCACAATTTTCTTCGCACGCGAGCGCGAGAAGATTTTTGCTCCCGTAGACGTCAATTGCGACATTAAACGGAGGGAAGATAAATTTAATGCCTTCTCCCGGTGCAAGGCCAACAAACATCGTGTCTCTGATTATTCCATTTACGCGCGTTCTTGCTGTTCATTTGCGAAGATAAGTGAAACTTTACTTTGTGCGCGCAATAAAACATCATCGTCACTTAAACTCGTGTATCAGTGAATAATATCATGCGTTCCTTCGGCCGTAGATATACAGTCGCGCGGAAGCAATTGCTCTCTTTAACGGATTAATTAACAATTAAGTCTAGTCGTAATTGAATCTTCGCATATATTCGGTTACGCACACGTCTATGCGGATACGTGTAATTAAATTATCTTCGTACGCACGCTAGGCGTACACACATTTGACTATGCGTCCGCGCTTGTCATCTCATGAATATTCACTAATCTTCCCGACTCGCGGGTTGATCCCGCGAGGCTCGTTTATTTAACTTTATCTGCCCCTGATCATAAATCGAGTCAAACGGGGACAAAGCGAGACGATCCTCACGAATATATAAGATGATGCATCCTCCTCCTCCTTCTCCGGCTGCACGTGCGCCGTACGAACGTGTCTCGCGTAACTCCACCTTTTCTGTAGCGCCCGGCTACAGTGGATACTCGCGGATAGGAGAAAGTATCGTGACAGGTGATTTGTTGCCGCGACCAGGTCGGCGTCGGGGATCCATCGCCTCGAATACAAAGAACGGGATATTCCCCGGGTTATCTTCGCTGAAAACGAGAAATCGCTGCGTCGTCGTCCGAAATTTGCATCTCGCGGACTCGAGAGTCGCAAGGAAGGAAGTCGTGAAACATGACTCTTGAAATTTGTTTCGAGTTCTAATCGCGTCGTGCGAGAGAGCATCTTCCTGATTTTCATCTCGCGATGAAAGTTCCGTGAGAATTATTCAATATACGACGGGGTTACTTCTGATAAACACTTCCGATAAAATAATTAATAAAGAATATACTTCCGATAAACAATTGTAATCAATATTAATTAGTTTTTTCAACGTATGAGAAAAATGATTCAGCAATTACTTCGACGATTCCGAGCGAAAACTTGTCGCGAAATCGCTCATTGATCGTGGAAACTATTTCTCTTTGTTGTATTGTGTCACACGCATTATTCGTATCGAGCGCAAATGCGCTCGAGGAAAGTTATAGTCGATAACTACAATCGCGCGAACCTTGTTGAACATGTTGTGTTTGATGAGACGTTCGCCGAGTCCTCGCAGCTGACTTTCATGTGCGACATTCCACAGAGCGGTAGAGTCAACTTGATGAGACATAGACGTGTACGATCGTCGATTTAAGCGATATCAACGGGAAAGTTCAGTTATCTCTCGAGGAGAGCCGGTCTCTCGAACAGCCCCCGGGAAAACCGTTCGATTCGTGTTTTCTAATGACGTTGTCTTGTCGTTCGTTAAGCAGACGGGAAAATGTTGTGCGGATATACCGGTTGAATAACTGGTATAAATAACGCGATTTTCTCCCTGGATGAATACGACTTGCTATGTATGGCATGTAAAAAAAACAAAAGCGCATCTCGAATGATTACCCTACGGTGTTAACGTTGATTAACGTTTAATTAAACGTTGTTTAACGGAGCAGCACGTGTGGATCCGAAAGGAACGCTTTGAAAGATCGATCGCGATGTGCGATGATAATAATCGCGTAATGTATTGCGTCCGCATGACGAGTTGCGTCATTTTTATTTATCTCGCTGCGTATAGGATTAATGGGAACATCAGCTGGCGGATCACTGTGAAGGATACGCCAATTTAAATCGATATACAAAACGATTCGCTCGCGAATGTGTCGGCGTTGCAGATGTGGGAGACACATACACTATCGTCGAAAGGAATCGCTCTTCCAATATCGTTTCTTGCCGTTACGTAATCCGCACATTTCATATACCGTTCAATTACTCACAGGATTCGAACTCGAAAAAAAAAAAAGAACTCACGCGAGTTTCGTGTCGCAATTGAATTATGATTCGGAATTAATTTCATTATATTCAGAGTGTTCGGAAAATTATTCTCTCTCATTCTTGTGTCACGCTCGCTCGCGCGCTCGCAATGTCGCGGCAATATGTTTCGAACGGGGTCCCTATTGTATCGATAAAGAGAGAGAAAGAGATGAAGCTCTTTTGTAAAGCTTACAAGCTTTCGCGCTGCGCGGTTTGCGGTAGGAATAAATAGCTGGCGATCCGCCTGAATCATATAAGGTGGAATTCAACTTGTTGTTAGCATACCGCACGCTGCACACAAAGTGTGACACATATGGCCGATTATGTCGAACCTTATATGACCACCGCTGATCAAACAAAAAGTGTGAGTCACGTTACGCGCTTCGTACACACACACACACACACACACACACACACACAGTACTCTGTGGAAGCTTCATTCTGTAATTAATTAACACCGCGGGATGTCGAGTTGGTTAATACAAGCTCGACGCGTGACTAGCACTTTTGCCGTCGGTTCAACCCTTTGCGCAAAAAGCGCGTTTTCTCTCGGCTGTTCTCTTTGTGCATAATCGACGCGCGCACACATTACGCGCGTATTACGCTGATATTCACAATCTCGCCGAGCAGGCGAGAGATATCGCGGGCGAGAGAATCGCGTGCCATCCGCCGCAAGATGCAATTATTTCCAGTCGCCGATCGTGAAGACACGAATCGGTGAGGAGGAAAGCGCGCTTGCGAAAGATCGTGCGCGACGATCGTCGGCGAAGGGAGGTGTGTTGTTTGTTGGTTCGTGAATCCGTCTCGAGAAAAGAGATATGTCGCGCGCGAGAGAGACGATTCTTCCGACAGTCACATCTAATGTCTATACAATAGGAGACTTTCCATCCCCGGAGATACGATACGTCGCGCGCGGTAGTGCCGCAAATTAGAAAGTATAATCGCCGCGGCGGCGTTTCTTTCGCGGAAAGGTCTTTGTCCTCGCGCGCGCACGAAACTTCCTTGATATTAATTGACAATTTATTATGATAATCAATGGTACGTGTTAATTAATGAACGTGCACGTACGCACATTGTTGTGATTGTTCGGAAGCAAGACCATGAATTTACATGCCCGCAACCGAGGTTGGTCGCGTTTTAACTAATCTAATTTCACGCTCGAGCAAATTACGCTCCTTTCTACATTCCGTCGTAATAACAAACCGCGCGGGCTATTACACTACGATTTTTCGCATCTAATTTGACGTTATAATAATCATTATCATCATCATAATCGTCGCGCGGTAAGAGTAGTAAAGCGGCTTCGTTGTGCGATACGCCGTTGAATTTCCAACGTACGTGGTCCGCGATACTTGCGCCAAGCGCTGAATATTCATGATTCGGTGTGTATTTCGCATCTGCTTCGCGCGCGGCAATTCGGATCGTTTCAATCCAATTATTGTAATTTATCACGCTTGATCGCCCTCATTCATATTCAAAACGTATATTTATATTTACGCGAGAAAATTGTCAAACAATTGAAACGCGTGAGCGTGCGTAAACCGCGTTTCGTAACGTACGCATACACGTGTGTGTACATGTACACACACACACACACGCGGCTCGATTTTTGCAAAATAATACGAGTGCACTCAGCGAGAGAAACAAACAACTCTGTGCTCGCATACTTTCACGATGATCTGGGATGATTCGCGCTGGTCTAGATATGCGCGCGCGTTCGCAATGAGGGCACGATAATAAATTAACAAGTCATTGGCAAACTTTCGTCGAAGATGCGGGTTCGGTTTTCTTCGCGCGACGCGCGGAGATGAGTATCCGCGCGCTCTGTGTGGACTTTTAAAGTACAGCCGTCCCCCTTCCCTCCTAGCTACGTGAGATTTAATAATCATCCCTCCGTGCGGGCGCGCGCGCGGAGTGCTTGAGAGGGTCGCGCGCCTATCTAAAGAGAAGATTACCGCCCCTGTGTCGGGTTGTCCCTACTGATTAAACGATTCGAGAATAAGTCGGGAAGGGAGATGCGTCCACGACTCCCCGGGCAATATTTCACATGCTCTACAAACCACTTATAATCATGAGGATAGACCGGGCGCGCGAATCGATCCGTTTCGGACGAAAGATTTAATATCGCGATTGGCGAGCGCGCGGCGCGATGATGAAAAAGTATTGTGGATACTTTGTGCGTCGAATTGATTTACGATCTTAATCGACGATCGGTTCGCAGAATCCAGTTTGCGCGGACGCGGCAATTACATATTGCGCGGCGGACACACATCAAATCGAATATGCTGATTTTATATCGATGACTTCAGCGATTTGCAAGATTGAATCTCGAAACTTGTTTGAGTGAGGAAGCACTCAATCCTGAAATTGTTGTCGAGTTCGGTCATCGCGATGTTATTATAATATTGAAAAGATCGGGAATTTCGTATTTTTAACGAATGAAGTTTTCAAGGCGCGGTTTTGCATATTGTTTTTGAAATAAATTGTACTTTTCAAAAAGACATATTTCAATAAATTTAAGATACGTTTTGCGTGTGTGCACGGTGTCATCTAAATATTCACGACAGATATGTGTCATCCGAGAACGTGAAAGAATAAATGCAGTATCACTCACGTCCACGATATTGTTCTCATGAATATCGTATGCACAGTTCATTACGAAAAGAAAGAAATAGTTTCGATTATTTTTGAGGGGAAAAATCATACACACACACACACAAAGAGAGTCACGTGCACGTAAGTGAACAAACTCCGTCGGAGTGAGCGAAGATCATCATCCCCGCACAGCGTGCAACGATCGATCGGTCGTGAAAAGACCAAACCACACCGCCGTTTCACATAATTACATTTCCCGAGGATGCAATTTTATATGCAAATTTATGGGACACATATAATATAAGATTTATCGCTAAGTTAACAAGCAAGTCTAGTGAAGAAATTAACGTCCGGTTGTTACACAAGATGGAGATAATGCGTTTCATCGTAAATTTATTATTATACTCTTCACGAATCATCTTTTAACGAGATCAAGAAGCGAAAGTCAATAAACTTCTTCAAATAAAAAAAAAAAAAAACCAAACGACTTTATCTACATCTTAAGCATAATGAGTCTTCTGTCTTTTAACTGAAGTGTCCGAGGATGTTACAAAGTGACCAATTGATTGTTTCTAATCGTATCTTTTTATGGAGTGTAACTCACGGGTGCGCAGTCTCTCCCCCTTTTCGCACTTGGAGTTCAATAAAACGTAATGAAATTTTTTTTTTTTTTTAAATATATCACGCGCGTTATTCTTCTCTCCCCTCGGTCATTCATATCCCGACCGAGTGTGCATTTCTCTTCGATTTAACACACCACCAGCATGGCAACACGTCCGAATAAGCGGTGCGATTACGTGTCGCGTATACTTTCTACTTGCGATATTTTAAAAGCGCGCTGCGGGAGAAGCGATATTTTATCAAAGATGTAACATGACGTGTACCTACTCGTCAATCCTATACGCGTTACGTGCGAAATATGTACTTTCTTCCTTGTAACAGAGGTGTTCTTTCCGCGCTCCGTTCTTGATCGCGATATTATTAAGGCGTCATTACACGTGCCTAATAAGCAAATCGTCCGGAGAAAGTTTTTTTTTTTTTTTTTTTTTCGAGTCGCGGATGACTTGTTGTCGCGAGCGCCGGTTACGTCGTCGATATTATACGCCTAGTCGTGCGTGGAATTCCTGTCCGTTTTCTCTCTTTCCCCTCGATCGCGCTGTTGCATCTCGGCCGATCGTGGGACGAGATACACGCACCTTTCGTCACGGGCACTCGATCGAGCAGCTCCGGGATGCGACCGAGCCGTGTCTGAGTGGATTTCACGCTCGCGTGAACGCGCGAGAGTTTGCGCCGTATTATCATCGGGAATACGCGATATCCCGAACGTGCACACGCGGTACACGTGGGAGATTTTCTGTGTAAACGCGCGTGTTTCATATATATTATATACATATATATGTATATCCGCCCGCCTTTCCACGAGCGAGTTGACGGCGGCGGACCCCCCCGGCTTATCGCGACATTATTTACCCCCATATGTCGATTTATGGCCCCTCCATTAGGGGACGGGTCCGTCGGGCACCGCGGGGGGTTCCGCCAACTCGAATGCCAGACGGGACCGGGATATCGTCTCATCCCGGTGAGTGTGTACGTACCTTCTCCTTTATCACGCCCTTCGCGTTATGAGCCGGCGGATGATATATTCGACTGACTTCCGTTACGACTTCGCATTTGTTGCAGAATTTCGAAATGAAATTCTAGATGAAGTTCCAGATAGAACTTTCCCGTCGCTAATGAGCAAAGCAATAAAACACTTGACTATCGCCGTTTTTATGATATAAAGTGAAACGAAAAGCTGCATTTGTGTGTGTATCATATCGATTTGTCTTCTTTCTCGTGTTACAGAGACATCTCGACAAAGGAAGCGACCTTGCCGAGGCGGCGAGCGCGAGCGGACTCCGCGAACTCGCGAGGTCGTTGAAGCACCACCTGCGCGGATTCGGTTCCCGTTTGGAGGACAAACGGGAGTACCTGGAAGACACGTCGAGATGCTGTCTCCTTCAGGATCGCGCCTACGAGTGGGCGCAGGAGGCGCGCCTGGCCGGCGAGCGAAGATCCCAGCAGTTCCTGATGGCGAGGCCTCCTCTACCGCCCGAACACTTCACCGAGATGATGGCCCTGGCCGAGAAACTCGGTAACGAAGTCCTTCTGGAACAATGTCGCATCGCAAGGAACAAATGCGCGGAAGCCCTGGAAATCGCTAGGACCACATCCGCTCCGGGAAGTCCCGCCAGAAGAAGATCCTTCACCGCTTCCGAGTCGACGCCCTGGGACGATACGTTGGCCAAAAGTGAGGAGACTCTCTTCTTCCTCGGGGGGATCTTCTTTCCTACGATCGTCGCGAGATGAATATTTACATAAGTTGGGACTTGCGTTTCAGGAACGTCCTGGGACGACAGCGACAGCACCGCGTCTTACGCTTGTCCGATGGAAAGCGTCGGATCGGGCGGTAGCAGCGGTCGACCGGTGCTTGATAACATCGCCGAACTTCGCGAAAGCGCCGAGCAACTCCTGGACTGTTCGCCACCGCGAACACCTCCGCGAAGTCCGGCTCCCCGGAGACTGGTGAAACCGCCGGTGAATTCGCACCTTCACAGATCGGCCAGCATCGCACCGGGAATGAAGGCGAAAAAGTACGATTGTCATGCTACTTAACGTTTTTTTTTTTTTTTTTCATAGAAAATATGAGAATTTATACGATTTCACATCATCGTAGAGCTAACTTGCAATTCTTCACATTCAGATATACTATTAATAAAATTGTTTCAATAATAGATCTATTTTAAATTAATTAAAAACTCTCGCGAAAACTCTCAAGATCTCTCACGTTAAAATAAACTTAACGTCTTACGCGTGTCGCCTCGTCGTTGTGTCACTACACTACAGCGAGCTATTGTTTTCTCGTAATTTCCATTTTTCGCACTGCTTGTTTTGTACGATCGCAACATGATCGTTAACGAAGAATTTCACCTTGCAGAACAATACTGCTCATAATGAGGGAGATGATACAGACTGAACGAGACTACGTCAAGTCCCTCGAGTACATAATAGAGGTAATTGCCATATGCGCACGTTTGTTTAAAGTTTATATTCTCGCGTAATTTCATCATCACACTTGTCGCTCGCGCGCGCGCGCACACGTCTGGACAAGTAACATGTGTGTAAATTTTTCTTGCGAAGAACTACATCCCGGAACTCGTGCGAGAGGACATCCCGCAGGCTCTAAGAGGACAAAGAAACGTGATCTTCGGAAATGTCGAGAAGATATACGAGTTTCACAGTCAACACTTTCTACGCGAATTGGAGCAATGCGAGCAATCGCCCATGCTGGTGGGTCAATGTTTCCTCAGACATGTAAGTAAAATTGATATTATTAATATATAATGTAGAAATATAAATTTTTATTCGAAGAAAATAATCAAACGCGCGCGAATAAATTGAAAAACTTGCAGGAGAAAAAGTTTTATCTTTACGCCTTGTATAATAAAAACAAACCAAATTCGGACTCGCTGATGGCGGAATACGGGACGAGCTTCTTCAAACAGAAACAGATCGAGCTGGGAGATAAAATGGACCTGGCAAGTTATTTACTGAAGCCGGTCCAGCGAATGGGAAAATATGCTTTGCTACTTCAGCAGCTAGTCAAAGCCGGCACGGATCTATCGGAACAATTGTCCGGTAAAGAGGACAAGGACGAGAAAGACGATGGCATGAAACCGATGGTGGAGGGTGAAGCGGATTTGAGGGCTGCCGAGCAGATGGTGCGATTTCAGCTTCGACACGGAAACGATCTTTTGGCGATGGATTCGCTTCGTGATTGCGACGTATGTTTCCACCATGTGTTAAGTCAATTTAATCTAGTAATGTTATCTAATCGTTTTGATGTTTTTTTTTACTTTCTATAATCTGTTCTAACGTAACTTCGCAGGTGAATGTAAAAGAACAGGGCAGACTGCTGCGACAGAACGAGTTTTTAGTCTGGCAAGGAAAAGGCAAGAAGTGTCTGCGTCAGGTGTTCCTGTTCGAAGATCTTATACTCTTCAGCAAAGCAAGAAGATTCCCCGACAGAAAGGTAGAAGACAAAAAAGATTATTTTAATCATGTTTTTGCACGTGTCTGTGCTTATTTCATTTTGTCCGTTAAATGTCACGTATTTGCAATTTTTCAGAACCTTGACATTTACATCTACAAACATAGCATTAAGACGACAGACATCGGTTTGACCGCCGTTATCGCGGACTCGCCCACAAAATTCGAGATCTGGTTCCGCAAGAGAAAACCGGGCGACACGTACACGCTGCAATGCGCGAGCGAGGATATCAAGAAAGCATGGACCGAAGAACTTAGCAATCTCTTGTGGAAGCAGGCGCTTCGAAACAGAGGTACGTTTCGTACATTTTTGTTAATTGGAAAAAATCATTATAGAAGAGCAAATAATTGCAATTGACGATGTCTCGCGTTTTAGAAGTGCGCCTGGCGGAGATGTCGAGCATGGGCATTGGGAATAAACCGTGTTTAGATATAAGGCCTAGCGCGGATCAGATTAACGATCGCTCTATTAGCGTAGCTCAACTATCCAAAAGTAAGTATACAATTTGCCGAGTTACACTCCTACCTATTAATGTCGATTGTAATCAAAATTAAACTTAAAAAACACTTCGAATTTGTTTTCAGCGCCCAGATTTAGAAACTCCATAGCGGTATCAATGGCGGAGGATTCGAACCGCTGCAGCCGAAGACCGCACAGCGTAATTTCCGTAAGCTCGTCTTCGAGCAGTGGCGGAAGCAGCGGTCCTCCTACCACACTTAATCTTGGACTCGATACGAGTCCGCGACCGCATCATCGCAGTACCACACTGAACAGCCAGTGCAGCGTTGGTAAGTATCGCGTTTTTTTTATTTTAAAGCAATGCGGTTTTATCGTTTTATTTGGAACTAAAAAAAAAACCATTAATTATGTTCTCAGAAAGTGGAATTATCGCTGACATTTCGATCGTATCGGACGACGGGGGTGACGGCACGGAGAGAAGTCATTGGAACTCAAATCTAGAAAGCCCTACATCGCAACTACCTACAAACGCTTCCACCCCACTGCAGTCGCCGACCAGCGCGACAGCGGCAACGGTCACCCCCGCTTCCTCGACGGACACAAATCTCACATCTTACGATCAAGACATGTCCATCAATCTGTGAATCTATCTCGACACGGGAGACAAAGCAAAAATAGCGAGTCTATCATTGATTAAAAACTCGCAAGCTCTGTGTTACGGTTACAGGGATGACACGTGACACATTGTCGTGGCATATTTAGATAGGTACAATGAGGTAATATCGTCGCACGCGTACTGTAGCATTTAGAAGTATATATTGTATTCTTGAGCAACAATAATATCGTCGACATAACAAAGAAAAAGAAAACTATGAAAATCGCATGCAATCCGGTAGATCACCACGTTACGCTTAACACGTGTGCCCAGCTATATACGAACTTGTATACTCGCATAACACATAGACTTTAGAATTATACAGGGAGATGCGCGGCACCGTAATTACAAGGACAATTTACACTTTCAACTGAATCCGTCTATGAATTTTATCTTTTGATACGCTTTGAGGTTTATAGATCGTATATAGCTATATTACCTATGTGGAAGCTATATCACCAATAACCGGTTTCTGAAGTAATAGCAAACGTGTATTTTCTTATATCCCGTTCCATTAATTTTTATCAATGTGCTCAAGACGACGTTTAGATAAGTATGTGTTCTACTAATTGTACGATCGTATGTCGAGGTATGCTACAGTACCACAAACGATATGCAACTGATCGCCATCCTCATTTCAACATTGGCATTCCTGATTACAATTACGGCGGAAGAATCTCGTGAAAGCGTTCGGTGACTTATAATGACAATTTTATACTTTTTATTTATATACATCGTGTAGTTAAAATACACGAATATAGTAATATTTTAACTCCAACATTGTGTTCGTGCTTATTGTATTAAGAGAAAAGTACGTGATTATCTTAGACATGCAAATCTTACGGGAAGTCAGAGAAAAACATGTAAGTTTTTTTACTCATCGTCTTATTATCGCGGTTATTTCTTCGACAATACGTCTGACAAATTACGATTGTGTAGATTGCATGTTCAGGAATGTCAAATCAATGCGCACACATACATACCAATTTGTAATATAATGTAATATCAAAAGTTTATATATATATATATATATATACACATATATATATATACACACGCGATGTAGCCACAAATAATATAAACCGCGATAATCTATATAAATATATATATAATTATTTCCAGATTATATATATCTCGCAAATATATATAATATTATATTCTTTTTTATGTCAATCATTTGTAAAACCTTTTATCACCCGTCGTAAAGATCTAATACAACTCTGGGCCTGTACTCGAAAAAGCCAAATTTCTTTTCTACGGAGTACTATTATTATATTATTATGTTTAAGAAATAAAGTTGTTTTGATACATGTGTGGATAAATGTTTTGGAATAGCTTAGAATCGATTGAAATGGTAAGCTTGCCTTAAGACAATCCACACATTCCATGTATTTTGCAATATCGGTTTTTTTTTTAAATAAATAAATTTGTTTGACCATGCAGAATCGCTTATGACTCGCCTGCGAGATTTTGGCAATTAGAAATATATCCGTTGTAGATAGATGCTAGCATATTATTGTCGAAATTATTTGTATTATATTTGCAATTAGGCGATTTTAGAAGATTAGCAGAGAAAACAATTACTCTTCCTGATTGTTTACAATAGCTATCTAAGTGTTTCAACTCAAATAGACATTGTAATAGCTTTTCACTTGTATATGTGATTCTGCATCGTTACACTGCTTCCAAATAAGTCAATTAATTAGCCATCTTTATTGCCAAGGTCTGCCAAGGTATTGTAAGTATAC
Source organism: Pseudomyrmex pallidus (assembly GCA_014825455.1). Lineage (NCBI taxonomy): Eukaryota > Metazoa > Arthropoda > Insecta > Hymenoptera > Formicidae > Pseudomyrmex > Pseudomyrmex pallidus. Next base: position 12,647 of record QVNV01025630.1, on the reverse strand, counting down.
CTTATGGACATTGACCCTATGATTTATTTTACATCTTGTGTGAAGAGACAAAAGTCTCAAATATTTAGAGAAGCGTAGATGTAGAATATAAAGTATTTAAAGAATTTTTGGCACAGTCCGATGCACCCTACTTTATTGCGAGTTACGTTCCATCGTTTTAAATTGATGATTTCCAATCAAAAGTAAGTTTTTTAATGTTTATATGATTTTTACACACAGAGTATGCCATACATACGTACATACAAACATATATACATACATCGGTGCACCTGGCTGAGCATCCCGACTTTCGAAAGTAAAACTAAGCGAAAGAAAGTAAACAATTTCTATTTTCCACAAATCTACATATGTGTTTGGTGTTGCTTTTGAACATTAGGGATGTCGGAGTAACAATAACATAGTACCTTGTAAGAAAATACAGATAGTCACTTAATATATATATATATATATATATATATTACACGGTTTTAGATATTTATTAATATTTTTTTAAGTAGAGAACACTTTAGTCCCTAGATTAAGTATATTTCCATATATTATGAATGAAATGTATATATTACATTTTAACACGATTATTTCAGTATTGTACCTTGTCTAACACCGATGTATTTTATTACTTGCTAAAAATATACTGTATTGGGTGCCTTTTGTAGAGAATTTCAGTCTTTTGACACCAATATATTATTACCCCGCACATCATACTATTCTATTTTCCAATATGTAAACACACATATGTTTAGATCGATGATATATGTATATTTTTTGTAATTACATATATTTTACATAGTCAAAATAATCAAATATATACAAAAATTTAAAGAGCATAACGTATATCACAAAATTGACTTATTTTTGTCAATTACGCCATAACTGTATACCATAAGAGTGCGCATAATATGAAAACAAAATTTACTTACTGATATTTAACATTCTTACCTTTATGAGGTTTTCCTTGAGATTATGATGTGAGTGTAATAATTTGATTGTGATGTAAGCTTGATAATTTGATAAGTTATTATTGCAGAGAATCATAAGTTTTTTGAAAAGTATTGCGGAGCATTGATACGTAACTCTACTAGTTTGAAGCAGCTTTACAAGGCACGCGAAAGGCATACAAAAGTCATTGTTTTATAAAAGAGTTATCTTTCCTACGATTTTTTTGTCAAATAGAACATAAAAACGTTAGTACAAAAAAAATATCCCACAAAAACGCGACATGAAATACAATGATATTGTCGCATATTTTTTTGCAGTTTAAGTATAATTATTTAACAAAGATTCATATAAATTAGACCAAAAGTTTTAAACTAGGCAATGTGTATTATATAAATAGTAAAATCGTAAAAGTGTTAAAAGATCTCTACAAAAACACTATACAAATTTATATATACAAATAAAAAAATCTATTCACAATAAGAAATAAAAAAAAAGAGGCAATCTACACTTTAGAATTATACAAGATTGCATTTCTTTTTTTGTTTAAAATTGATGTCACATGTTGACATAGTCATGTTTTGTCACAAATCTTTTTTCTCGTCGGTTAAACTATCAGGATAGGAAGCAGATTTTTTAACACTTTTGAGATCAATTGTTGATTTGTTTAAATCTGATTCTACGTTTTGCAATTCTATCTGTTTCTTTTTCAATAACGATCCTCCTGTAAAACCTAGAGAAAACCGCCCGTCATTTTATTAATAATTCTATGTTAATTAATTTACACACGTACGCACAATATATCCCCACAATTATTCCGTTAAATTTTAATGAATCAGACTTACCTAAAATACCACAACTCAGTGCAGCAAGACCACCAATTTTTACTCCAGCTAATAAACCTAGTGGTCCTCCAATACATGTTCCTAATACAGCACCTGCTATAGGATAAGCAACTGCTTTATATTTTGAGGCTTTCTGCAGATACTTTTCACCCTGGGTCACATTTATTTGAGTTTCTTCAATATTGTCTTCTATATTTTCTACCATTTCCTTTTGATCCTGGTTGTAAAAAAATTTTCCGATATACACATTCTTATATGACATTAATAGAATATACATATATATCTTATTATTTAAATTTGAAAATACTTTAAAAAGTATTTTTATATAATATGTTTTTAAGATATAAAAGATAAGATTATACTTACATGCACAACTTTATTAAATTCAATGAAGAGTTCATGTAATTGTTGTATTTCTTCTTGCAAAGAATTCCAAACTTCCAGACATGCTTGCTGACGCAGAAAATCCTCTTTTTCTGCTTGTACTTGGATATTGTCATCAAGTGGATGTTGCATCTCTTGATGTTGAGACTTGTATGATTGTGGCATGGTTGAACAATTTAACTGCATTTCTTTAAATAATATTTACATGTTTGTGGATTTGTCCTTTCATAAAAATTTGAATTAAGCAGAAAAAAAAGAACATACGTATATTCTATTGTATTGTCTGTACCTAAATATTCTTCAATTGCGTTCATGATACTTGTACGTGCACCTCGTGTCAGTTTGTCAAATTTGTCAATGTCGGCGTCAAGAACTTGTGCTCTGAGAGTATCCATTTGATACAACAACTCTTTCAATTGCTTGATAATACGAGAAACATTTACATGTTCTTTTCGCACTTGTTCCCAGTCACGCTGATCTTGATACTACAATCATCAAGAGTTACATATGTATATGTTTCAATTCTAAAAATTATAAGAATAATCCAATGGAAAATTCCACGTATACGTATATATATTGTTTACCTTTTTGATATTGTTCTTGTGTCGCTTTAGTAAGTTTACATGATGAGGAATAGCAATGTTGAAATTATTAATCTGAATTTCCAACCGTCTAATGGGCTGCTTAAATGTGGGATTTTCTAACATGGTTGACATGATTCTCCAACAGTTCTTGACAAATCACTTATAATTCCGTGTGTGTTCAGTATTTTATGCGTCGAGCACATATAAATTATCGTCACAAAGGTCACTTTTTACATTCGATCGTTTAATATCTCTTCAGACGTCGGGTTTTCATGATAGAACAAAATATGATAACAATTAAATACGACGCAATAACGATTCAGTCGACACAACAGCTCTTTGTTATTTCATTAAATTTAAACATCTCTCCCCGTCAGTGTGTGTCCAAAATAAACGATCAGCTGTTGTCTGCGCTCGCGGATAAACACAAGTGCGCGGAATAACAGAAGGTCACAGACTTGGTTCGTGCGGAAAGTGCAAAGAACATTGCGTTGTCGCCATCTGTTGTAGTTAAAAGGAAGCGCGATGCTGTTTTGCATCTTCCGAGCTTTTGCTTGTGGTTCAGATATTCACTGCGAGTGCTTACGATCTATCGTATGTATAACGTGACGTATAGATTTGCATTAGTGGTTTGAATAATGCAGTTCACATATAAGTATAGACCGCCGCGAGTCTCTTTTCTTATTCTTTCAATGCTTGACGTGTAATATGGAGATTTACCAGCGTCTACGTCGCTCGAGTGACATAAAAGTAAAATTAAGTACACGATGAAGAAGAAGAGACTGTTTTCGCTTCATGTACGTAAAGAAATTATGATACTTGTTAATAGACTAATTGTCAATGCGGTAATTGTAATTGTTAATCTGATAATGTTCCGAGAATAATTAATTGTTTGCATTTTTGAACGCATTTTTCAAACGCGCATAGAAAAAATTTTACATCTTTTTAAAGTATAATACGAGACGATATCGTGCGCAATGCATAATCCATTTCTAAAACCTCCTCGCGAAGGAGTCGGGAAGAACGGGATAAGAAGCGGCGCGAAAAAATGCACGGATCTCGGGAGAGTAGCCCGTACGTCGATTTACCGCGCATTAGCTTTGACACATGATCCATTTCCGCGAATTGAAGACTCGACGTGAACGGCACTCGGAGAGAGAGAGAGAGAGAGAGAGCTCCGCGTTCTTTTATTTCCGCGTCCGCAAGTTATAGGCGGCACGCGCGCGCGTGGGATGTATGTATGTATCATACATACATACAGGTGATCAATTATGCGCCACTCTTCCTTCTCCGCGTTTTCCCTCATCCCCAAAAGCGTCCCACCACCGTGCGCGCGCGACTCTGGTGCTCGTATTGTACATATACGTCCGTAAGCGAGGCCGATGAGTTTTACGAGGGTCGCCGAATGTACAATTTGGTATAAAGCCGGTGAGGCTTTTGGTAATGAAAAACCGATTGCGACCAAATAGGCTCCGAGCTGCTGGTGACGTGTAATCGAGTCTTCTCTTCTGTCGCTTCGCTCCCGTGCTTCACTCCCTCCCCCGATTTCATTTTGTCCCATCCACTTCCACCCTTCATTTCCTCCCTCCTCCTCCCCCTCTCCCCGTTTTGCCCGGTGTGCCGCTTCCTTCCTCTTCTCGTGATTCCTCCGACTTCCATTAGCCTCCATACATCGTCTGTATATACAGAGTCCTGCTTTCTCGCGTGACCTTTTATTTCAAACTGCCGCATTCAAATTACCGCGGGCTATCTGGACATTCGATCCTTTTGACCTTTTGTCGCCAGACATTTAGAGACGCTTTTAACATCGGCCGCGTGGAGATTTTCGCCGTCGTTCGCTGTTACTTTTACGTCGTAATAAGAACCGAGTTTGCTCTTTTTTTTTTTTTTCAATCAGTTTCAGTCATCCCGTGCAAAATTTTATTTTGAGATAATCTACGTTTTGTAATAATTACGCACAGTTATGTTTTTTAACGTATTATTCCGCTTGTGTTGATTACACAAGCTGAGTTTAAAGAACAAGTGCGCACTGGAATGTGTAATTAGATTTTAATTTTACAGAAAAAAAGTATGTATATTGGAAAAACACTTGACAGGTTTCCTTGTCGCGCGCGTTTTGCATATGAAATTGCGCATGACACTCGTGATTTTGACGACAATCATTTTGTCCCGTCTCGGTAATTAGAGAATACGAATCCGTAGATAGAGAGAGAGAGAAGAGAAACGAATTTCTCTGCGAAGGATTAGGTATAAATTCGGGAGCAGCATTATTTCGTAACAAAGTCACGTGTCTGGCCTTTGAATGCAGTTGTCGTAAAGCTAGAAATGGTTGCAAACTGTTTCCGTTTGTCTACTTGACTCTGCTTTTCTCTATGTGTCGTAAAATGACGCCGAACTAATTCCTCTTCGAAGCGAACTTATATCCTTCGCTACTTCTGCGGATTCGTTTCTAGTTAGGAATCTACACCCGATCTGATTGCAGACTAACGCACTGCATTCTAATTGGGCATTGTCTCTTTTTTTCCAGTGCACACAAAGACACATCGACACACCTTCATCTTTTCTCTTCGATTTCATGTTCGTTCCTCGTCACTAATTACCATGTCGCGACTGTTCGCCGGCGCTAATCACGACCGCAAGTCGCAATTTTATTTGCAAATGTAAACGCATATTGCAAATGTTACTTAAATAACAGAATAATGCACATAGTGATTAAGATAAAAACTTGCACTTGAATCTCATAGCATATGAATTATATTCATTAAGAAAAACTTTAGCGCGCGAGAGATGTGAAAATTTATAATGATAACAATAATAATAATAATCTGAAATGGAAATAAATTTTGAAGCGTATGTATCGAAACACACTACTTCGTATTTGCAAGCGACAGCATTACGAATAATTTAGTAGCAGCGGCATAGCTATATGGTGAGGCGTTAATGACGCGACATCCGGCCGGAGAGTAATAGCCCGACCGAATTAATTCTCTCGACTGTGCTTTTAGTAAAGTGAATTTTATTGCCGTCTTGTTCTCGCGCGCGTGCACGCGCGCGTATGGCAGTCGCCAAATTGTAGTTGCGTAAACGACGCAATGTTAAACATTGACCGTTTAACTCATCCTTGCCGCGTATACGTTTCTGCGCGCGGTAACGTTCCTGCGCAACGACGAATCCCCCTGCGCGCGTGTTCAAATATTTCTCAGTACATGTCAGTATAATTTTGCATCGCGTAACCACGTCGATATTGCGGTCGCCGAATCAAATTCGGCGTCCACTTACATATATACACACGCGCGCATACAAATACACATTCCGAGTTAATTAAATCGATTTTTTTTTTAACACAAAACGGTAATTTACATTCGAAACAGCCACAGAACACGTTTGACGGTCCGTTATCGCGATTTTTATCAAATATATCGAAGTTTGCGTGCAATTTTACGGCGCAAGAAATGTCTAGCGTTTCCCAATAACGAATTTACAATTTTTCGTCCCACGAACGGACGATATTGTGGAAAATATCGTAGCAACGACGCGTGTTGTCATTTATGCTATTTTCACGAATTTCACCATTTAAAATCGATTTCGCATATGAGATTTGTGGAATAAAGTGTAGATGATTTCACAGTTTATGAAATTTTTTTGATTGCAAGCGTGGGCGTTATTCCTATCGATTATCGCGAGCATCATCTCTCTCTTTTTTTTATTTTTCTCTCTACGATGTAATTTTTTAATTCTTCAACTAATTTTCTTTATCTCGTTGTTCTATTAGAGTGAACACAATCCCGGCGCAATATTTCGCGATAAACTACAGGTTGGTGGCTGTAAATGACATTTGTAGCAGAAATATCTTTCTTCTTTCGTAATCGCTAGCAATAACAACAGGTATAAATATTTAACAAATATGCGTGTCCCTGACAATCTTTGTGGATTATTTTTAGAACATCCGTTTCGCGTGATCTTCTCGCAATCGAATTTAATTAAAGAGAGATTTAATGCCATGTTTTTCGATGTAACATCAATAGTCTGTTTTATAGCATCGATCTGTTATGTCACATTGACAGGCCAAATCGATATTTTATACGAGCGTAACTGAATCATTGTTATGAATAGAAATGTTGCCGCGCGCGTGTGCTAAATCTTCTTAATTCCGATGAAATTGCCGTATTGCAGGTAAATTGACGGTCATACAACTCACAACGTTAATAAAATCTTATTACTTTACTGCTATTATATCTTTCTTTTTACATACGTAGTTGCATGAATAATTGAGGTTTAAAAAAAATGACAAATTCTGCTTCTGACAAATTGTTTCTTATTTATGCTCTTTCAACGATTTTTTTCGTACAAAATATAAATTTAAAAATATTTCAGAGACCAAGTAACGTAAAGTGGTGACACAGAAGAGCAAAAACTTCTTCTTCAAATACGAAATACACGTATAATACAAAATATACATATAATTTGAATTATCGAAACAGTGAACATTTTCACTCACGTCAATTCAAAATTATAGAAATTATCGGTACAGTTTTACGCTTTATAGTCAATTAATTAAATTAAATTATTGCTAGGATATCGCACGTATATATATTTACCTGATACTGACAGAAAGGAATGCAACTTGTCACATGCAGAATATAACTTGTCACGTGCAGAACGCGGAATGAATTAGAAATCGAAGTACAACAAAGTACGCCTAACTTCACTGACGTTGTAAAACTACAATAATATAATGTAAATTGTAACACACGAAATATACAAGTCGAATTCTTGTGAATTTGAATAATGTGTGTATATTAAAATTAATATTTTACATTCACATATCGTATGTAAAAGTGTGTCTTCCGTTCGAGATAACCACGTCACCTAATTTGTAATATTTCAAACATTTTGCATCGAGAGTTTTCGTATCGGTTCTCCTTCAAAATTTTATGAATTATTGCGAGAAATTGTCTGAAAATATGAGCTCACTTCGCAAAAGTCAGATACACGCAAGTTTTGCATATATCCACCGGCGGCATCTGTCAGGGCGAGATCGCGTACGGGATGAAAAGAAATTGCTTTCCGTCGCTATGAGATCAAGTTCTCTCTTATATGCTTTATGTGGTACACGTGGAAAGCAAACAACAAAGTGTGACGACCAGACACCGTTACCGCGAAATTAAATTTGGCCGATCGTTATGCGTTCGCTCGGAAATTTGTGTCACACGTGTGTGTGTGCCTGTGTTCAACAATTTGTAATTGCATAGAAAACCACAAAACGCTTACTGTCGCGCGTAATGTGTAGAAGCGCGCGTCTTTTCTTAAAACTGTCGCGAATATATTTTTTTCAAAATAAAATTGTTAAAATACAAATCAATATCGAACGTAAAAAACATGCGTTTAGTTTTATATATGTCACATTAAATCTTCTTTAAGCTAGAGATATTTTCGCAAAAACAATGCGGAAATATGTTGCAAAACTACGTAGAAAAATATTATGTTAAAACGCGTTTACTTTCGCAATGTGATTGATTTACGCGCCGATTTTATGACGTCTACGCGGCAAAAATTGGGCATGGCAAAAAATGAGTGGCCGTTTAAAAAAGTAGACAACGTGACATTGATCCATCACGTAATCTATGAGATTTGATACATACAATAGGGGAATAAATCAACATTGCGGTGACACGGTGCTCGCTAGTGAAAACAAATAGCACGCGTGTATGTTTTCAAAGATGCAGAAACAATTTTAGTCCTGAAATAGCAATTACTTTTATTCGATTTTTTTTTATATTTACTTATCGCGCATGTTAGTGCAAATTTACAAACTACAAAAATACATATCTAACTATCAACAATAATAATGGTTTTCTCTTTCTCTTATACATAAGAATAAAATAAAACATCAAGTTACACATAAGATAATTTAAAATTAATTGTTATGTAAAATTATTATCAACATTCGCAAAGAGAGAAATTATGAAATACTTTTTTCACTAATTAAATTACATTTTAAATTACATTTTAAATTACAGTTTGAAAATATTTATTGTACGCTCTCTTCATACTGTAATCATCGGATATTATTATCGTTTTCTTAATAACGATGCAGAGAGAGATTTTCTGCCTCGTAAACGATTGTGAAAAAAAAAACATTTATTCAAGCGCCGGGTAGATTATTGGAGCGCCCGCGACAGAGAGCGTAATATCCGCTCGCTGCCGAGAGCACTTAGGCCGATCCTACGTTACTGTGTTTATCGTGCTTCAAAAACAAATCCACGGCAAAAATGGTCGATCTGATCAGCTACACAAAACTGAAACGCGTATCGAGAAACTGTCTCTAACAGCGGAAAATTCTCGTCGTTGATGTAGCGCGGGATGTTGAGAGGTGTGTTTTGATCGATGAGAAATACGCGTATATGTCGTAAGATCATCGAGACTCGTCATGTTTTCCGAGTGAAATTATAGTCTCGATATTGCATAAATACGAGAAAACTATTTGAATAAAAATGCGAAATATTTCCACTATAGAATCCTCTTCTCACGCTTTTCGGGTCAGTGTCTTTTTTCTCACTTCTCTTTGCTCTAGAAATAGATACGGCAATGTCTCTTAAACGATGTTTCCTCGGCGACGCCGCCGCTGCGCGCCAAGGAATATTTCCATCTCTTAATCGGTTGGGAAGAAAGTGTCGGAAAGTTTTGCCATTGCGCGGATACGAAACGGGACTTTTCCATATATGTTAAGTGCCAGGTGGCGGCGTCGCCGCCCGTTTTGTCTACAGAGAAACACGACAAGTCGAGAAAATCCGAAGGGAAGGTTGGAACGGGTCTTACCCGATACTGGTAAGTTTCTTTCGGGACGTCGAGCTAGCGCGCCGGCTCCTTTCTGCACAAAAGGACGAGCGCGCCGCGCGCAACGAAGAGGGTGCGAGAGAGGTGTAGCAGCCCCGGCCGCGCGCGGCTTGTGAAATTATTTCCTTCGCGAACCGAGAGAAACTTTTATCCAATATCCACGGCAGCATCTGGCATCAAACGGCTCCGCGCGCGTGTCTCTATGGGGTTTCGGAAAATGTTCAGCAGTACGGAAAGAAAGAGAGAAGGATCGAAAGAGGAGCGGAGAAGGCGGGGGAGGGAAGGACGGACGATAAACTGCATACCCCATTGGCTTCTAATTAAATCTTAGAATCGTCCGCGCGACTTCTGGAACTTGACACGTTAACGTTACGTTAAAATAACGTTTTCCGGATTGCGAATCCGTAAATTTCCGTTAACCAATCGATAACTTTTCTACGGACATGTACGTTTTAAAAAAATCCGCGATGTTTAAAAAAAAAAAAAAAAAAAAAAATTAATAACAAGATGTGGGTTACACAAAGAACAACATCAGAACAATTTTCCTAAAATTTCTACAGATAGTTTACTCAAACGAGTGAAAGGGAGGAAAAGTAATTATCTTTGAATTTAATATCTCTTGCATCAAATGGAATATTGGAAACAAAAGTGAAGGTGTCCTTCTTTCCGTTATATTGATAGAATATTTAGTTTTCCCTCTGATAATAGATTTTTCGCCTTTTACATGCGCATATATGCCCGACCTAGTTCAGCTTGGCAGAATTGTTGGCTCGCTCGCAGTGTAGGACAGTCGATTTATCGTTTGATTAAAAAAAAAAAAAAAATAAAAAAAATAAAAAAGTTAACCGAACGTTCTGATAGCTTTGATGCAACTGAATGGTCAATTTGTTTGATTTCTATTGTCGATATGTAATTGCCGTTCCGTAGATATTGTTGTACGTGTATAATCCTCGTTGTTTCTGATATTTGCAACTCTTTGCATTGTTTCGCAACATTTTTATTATTATCTTGATGTTACATCGATGAAATTTCATAAACGCACGTACCGTAACAATTTTTTTGCATGTAAATTTACCAACCAAGATGTTAAAAAATGCTCTGATTTCACACGACGTCGTAACAAGAATTCTTCTTCTTTTTTTTTCTTGCATATCTTGCGCGGAGTAATAATTCTGTTTATGACACACTACAGACACTTGTCTTTTTATTTTACAACGTTATCGTCAGTTGTTCACAAAAATGCGAGAATCTTTTACTGTTTTTTTTTTTTTTTTTTTTTTTTTTTTTTTTTTTTTTTTTTTTACTGTCTTTTCATATACAGACGAATGTGTAGCGGAGTAAAATGGCGATACTGCATTAAATTTCACGACTATCGCGGAAAGTAGTAGCGGGATCAAATGGAATGGTGCTTCGTCGCGCATTCTTAATTGGCCTCCTCCGCTTCTAACGAAGCGCACAGTAGGATTTAATTTACGTCGCGAAGAAACGAACGGAAACGACGCTCTCTTCATATCGCGCTTGCGCGCGTCTCTTAACAATAGCAAATAATTCGCAGATATAATAATTTCCAAAAGCAATCTGAAACCTCTCAAAAAATAATTTAAATTAAAATAAATGTGAAATATTCGGTTAATCTCTCTCGGCTGACATTGGGAGGGAGGTACGAGCTTACACATTTAACATGCATTGCATTAAGGCGCGCGCAACACGAGGCGGCGGTCGCTTTAAGCTCTTAAGTTTTTCCGCATACTAGCAGCCGCAATCTGCCCCGGATGAGGGGATCTTTTTGTCGCAGCGTCCCTTAGCAGCAAACGACAAAAAAAAGGTCTGTTCGTATCGCGTAATAATATCGCACCGCCTCACTTCTCGCCATTGGCCCCCTGTCCCTTTTGTCCCTCAATGAAACTGCGGTAGCCTCAAGGTACGTGGCACAATGAAGCTTTATTTCTTCTTTATATATATATATATATATATATATATACGTATATATATACACATACAATAAAGCTACGCGAGCTTTATTAGCTCGTCGTGTATATTGGTGCGTCGCCCTCCGTCAACCCAGTTTTGCGGCGGATCGAGAAGGACAAGGGAAAAGATCGTTTTTTCCCTCTTTCATATGGAACAAAAATTGCAATGTCGATTTTTATTCCACGACGGTCTCGCGCGCGAGATAGATGGACGAAAAAAGAAAAAAAAACAATATCGTATTGTTGTCCAAAGTGGACGTAGTCGTTTCTGTATTGGATACATGCACGTAGCTAAAATAGCATTTTCTCAGTTTCAAAGGGACGAATTATTGTCGGAAATGGTTACAGCCGCAACATCGGTGTGACGGACGACCCGTCACCCCGTCCCGTGAGGCGATTCGCCCGTGAATACACGCTCGAGACAAGAGAGAAAACATATATTTTTTAAAGATATTTTGCGTAAGTTCTCCAAATTAATATTTATCTCGCGCTGCGACCGCGAGTGTGTGCGCTTCATCATCTGTTTATACACGTGATTCCGATCCCCCCGTGCGGTTTAGTCTATAGTCGGATCCTATCTATTTCACAAGCTTCTCATCTTGAATACACGCGGCTAGGATTTGGGGTTGTCGTCCTATCACTTGGCCGAATCCTTCGAGCTAGTTACACAGAGAGAAATGGGATATATATGCTGAATACGTCTTGCAATGCCTACCAATGCCGGAATTTGCCATCTCTCGGTCTATCCTACGCTGCTTCGACATGTGCGGCGTATTGATTACATTTTGTGTACTTATCGTTCGAGACGTGTGAAATATTAAAACCCGTTAAATTTTGTTGCAAGAATTGCATGGAACACTTGTGTTTATGATTTTTCTTTTGATTCACGATCTTATTTATTTATTTATTTATTATATAATCAAGCCATTGAAACTTTTTGTAATATCTCTCACATAATAATGCGGAACGAATACGTAATAATTTGTACGTATCTTGCATCTTTATTTAAGGTAGTTCTATCACGAGACGAAAGTCCTGCCATAAATTCTAATTTTTTATATAATATTGTCCGAACCAATCTTCATTTTGTGAAA
>QVNV01025628.1:0-19155 GCA_014825455.1 Pseudomyrmex pallidus | reverse complement strand
GTATTGGATGGCATGCCTGCAGCTTTTGGTGATTTTAATTCTGATGAATTAACAGATGTATTCATGTTGCGCAAGGATGGCCGAACAGTAGAAATATTTCTGGCAAACGAACAGGAACCTTTATTACGACCAGCACCTGATTTGAATTGTTCATTCAAGGATCATATAACTAGCATAGTACCAGGTGATTTTGATGGTGACGTCTTTATGGATATCTTGGTGACAACCTTTAATAAATCTCACGACCATGAACTCACTTATGCGTACATACTGTGGGGTGGAAATGGCCACCTTAATTGTAGCGATGAGGTGAAACCATTGTTAATGATGCGCGATCAGCCTTTGGCATTGGATTACAATCGAGACATGATAATTGATCTCTTCGGAGTGGATGAGCACGGTAGAAGAGTGTTCTGGGTATTCAATGAAAATAGAACTACTCGTGTCATTGAGATGGAAGATGAGTCAAATTCCTTAGAGCGCGTGAGACAACCGCACTCGAACTCTTTTCTAGATCTAAACAGTGATTTCTTGCCGGATCTCGTGGTGACCACAAACAAATATTTTGAGATATGGCTAGGCAAAGAAACAGGATTTGAATTTTCTCACAAAATTGAGCTACCATACAATATCTCAGTCGATAAAGATTTTAAAGGAGAATTTGGACAGACTTTGTACTTGGATGTAGAGCTGACCGGCAAGATGGCTCTTCTTTTGCCGTTGTGCTTAGACAAAGATTGCACCAGTTGTACTATAATGATGTACTTAAATGGCTGGCATAACTTGCAAGTGAATTTTCGAGATTCTAACAACGTACTTTGGAGTTTTGTAAAGCCGAATGGTCAGCGTTACACGGAGACCATCACTCTACGCGGTGGTGACTTCAATATGGATGGCTATCCGGATCTCTTAGCGACCTTGCAATCTTCCGCAAAACAGCCGCAAGCGTTTCTGTTGCAGAATGTCGTGTGCAAGAATTGCGTTGGTTTCAATCGTACTTTTGAGATCAAGTGGCAGGCGTTAAATCCATTCTACAACAAGACGTCAATGGCGGTGTTCTATGACTTCTACCAAGACGGCATCCTGGATGTGATCCTGGTGGAACAGACGAACAATGTCTATCACACCGCAGCGTTCAAGAATAGTTTGGATTACGACGCCAACTTTGTCAAGGTGATGGTGCTCACCGGACGTACCAACAGCATGTATCCTATCTCGCCAGGCTCACTTGGCAAGAAAAAAAGAACTTACGGCACCAATCTACCTGGACCGTCGATTGCGTACAGAACCACCACACAGGACGGTAGCCCTCGCAATGCGATTGCCGCACAGCTGCCACAGAGTGCGCATTTCTCGCTTAATTTGCCGTACACCACCTTCGGTTTAGGAAGAACGCCTAACTTCGTAGACGCTCTCACGATAGGGGTATGAAAAAACATTAAATGCTTGTTTCTCTCTCGTAAATTTAGTCATACTGGTGTGTGGATTAAAATTAATGCTAAACAAAATTTATATTAAGATTCGATCCTTCTTATAGGTACATTTAGAATAAAAACATAATTTATTTAATATTGGATAATTCTGACACTTAGCAACAAGTACAACTCGTAGCAGTTCGAATACTATCTTGATTTTCTTCTAAAAAAACTTTTTTATTTCCTCTCGACGCAGGTTGGCGGTAAGTCACGCGAATGGCCACAGATCATTCCAAATTCTCAAATGGTCGTGATACCAAATCCGATTGCCGAGCCGTCAAGATGGAAGGCTCAGCTCTTTGTTACACCCAGCAAGTTGATTTTATTAAGCGCGGCTGCCTTAACAGGCACTTGCTGCTTAATCACAACCATCATTCTTGCGTTGTATTGGAAGGAGAGGAGAGAGGATAAAATTGAGAAGCTGCAGGAAGCGCATAGGTTCCATTTTGATGCTATGTAAAGATGGAAGGGAGACGGAAAGGAAATATTACGTAATTAATTTTTAATTAAGATATCCGTTTTTCATTGATATATAATTATTTAATAAATAAATCGCGTTTATACACTATCCTACTCAATCTCGAATAAATTCGGTCGCTATTTCGCGACTCTGACAGCGGACGATACACGCGTCTTTCCACCAATTGCAGAATTTTCACTTTCGAAGAACTTGTGCTGTCAGAGAGAGTAAAATTAACAATTTATTAATTCTTCCTTGTCACTTTTTTTTTTTATATAAAACAACGAGACTCATCAGTGTCTCTTCTTTCACCTTTCGCGGAGCGATGTCGAGAGTGTAATATACACAATAACAAACGATCTTTGCCAAAGGGTTTTGGTTTTTTTTTTGTTTTTTCTTTTTTTTTTGTTTTTTTTGTTTTTTTTGTTTCCTTCATTCTTTGGTCACTGCGCGTCAGTACGCGTTATAACACATTCTCGGTCGATCTACGCTAAAAGGAATGATTCGCTATTGACATCGATCGTTCTTTACGGCAGGGTTCAAGTCGTTGAAGTATGAATGCGCCATCGCGTCCTCAGCTGATATTCGTTGAGCCGGGTTACACACTAACAATTTCTGCACAGAAAGATATCAAAACATAATAAAATTAACAAGGCTTGACAAAAAAAAAACGAAACTTGCAAATGCCATATCTTTGGAATATTAAATCTTGTAATTTTTCGATACTTTGATATTTTTATTTTAGATACATGGCATTTTCAAGTTTTTAAACTCAAGATTTGACAGTAAAACTTTATCCTATTTGTATTGTATGTATATACACATATAATATATATACATATTATAAGGAAAATTTTTGTTAGAAACTAAACATTTCTTTGTTTCAGTTATTTATATAGTATATAAGTATTTATACTTTATATGTATGTCTTGTATATGCAATGTTGATTTACTTGCGTGCTCTAGTCTAATTAGAATTTTTCGTTTAAGGTTATTTTTGCTATTGATATAGACAAATATAAATGATCTTGAACACCTTACCTGGAGTAAGTCTTTTCCCTTTGCATTAAGTTTGGGTGTGACTTGTGCTAATCCTTGCGTGGGATGATACTGTGGGAAGTGTTTGTAATCGGGAAGTGTTGTTAAGTCTGGCCAGGTCTCTTCAGTCGGTGTGCCCAACATTTTGAATATTCTTTTCAATTGATCGTCTACATCCGATCCCGGAAACAGCGGTCTGCCAGCATTTGCTAATTCTGTGACATTCAGGCAAAAATATTATGTACATCTTGTTATCTTACAATGTAACGTATTTTCCTGTTTGTTTTGTTTTCTTTTCAGTGTATAGACTGAGAAATATTGTCAGAGATTGAGTTTTTCAAATTATTTATACATAAAAAATATACCTGCAAATATGCATCCGGCGCTCCACATGTCAATGGACGTTGTGTATAATTTTGCTCCGAAAAGAACATCCGGGGGACGGTACCACAGTGTAACAACCTCCGCAGAATAACATTTTACAGGGATACCAAATGCCCTTGCTAATCCGAAATCGGCGAGTTTCAGCTCCCCATTCTATGAACAATTCTCAACTTGATTTGTAACAATATGTAAAGAAGATAAATATAGATGAAAAATGACAAAATTGTTCTTTACAGAATACAGTATAAAAAGAAAAACATAGATACGTAAACATGCTTGTAATTGCGCATCTCTTTACCTTGTTGATGAGTAAGTTCTGTGGTTTGAGGTCTCTGTGTAAAACATTTCGACTATGGCAGAATGCTAGTCCTCTTAATAACTGGTATCTGAAAGCAGGAATTAATGTAAAATATGATAGAATTAATAAGTTGTGCAAGAAAAGAGCGAAAGAAAAGAAGGATCGTCTTACAGAAATGACTTGACGACGTCCAAGTCAATCTCTCCATTTAAACTGTCGAAGTACTTCTTGAGATCCTGATCACAGTGCTCGAATACCAAAGTGAGCTTCTTGTCGCTGTGCAGCACGTCATAAAGACGAACAATGTTCTTATGCTTGAGCTCCTTCAGAAGACAGATCTCCCGCAGAGCTGACGACGGTACACCCTTGGCAACGTAAAGAGCACACGAGCGATAAGACGTTAGATATCAAGGCATCGGCCTTCGTCGAAGGGATTATTTTCGACACGACACGAGGAGAGCGTTTAAACGTTATAAATAAAACACGAGCGATCGATTAGTTAAATTAATCGGAACACCGGTGTCGTCGCAAACACACGCGCAGCAGGTGGGGGATTGCGACGAAGGAGATTGCTACGTGAAAGAAAGAAAGAAAGGTAAAACAAGAACCCCTTTACCCCCCCTGGGGAAAGGGAAGAAGTTGATCAAATCACTCAGGCACTACCTACTTCATCATCATCGTCCAGTCGCACCCGCTTCAACGCGACGATTTCATGTGTCTCGCGATTCTTGGCTTTGAACACGGTGCCATAAGTGCCTGGAAAGAAAAGAAACGCCACTTGGAGAGAGAGATGATAATACGAGTGTTTCGATGTACACATATTATGTGTTGACAACAGGAAGAGATGTGGACCATCACCGGGTTGGGACAACGAGAACGTCGCCGGTCGACGTCAACTCGTCTCTTTATGAAAACAACACGCTTTCACACCTCACCTTCTCCTATTTTCTCGAGCTTCTCATATTTTTGCATATTTTTGCTGATATCACGGGCGGAACGCGCACACACGCACGCACTGTCGCGCACAGTGTTTCACCACTGTGCGCTCGCGCTCTTGATGTTGTTGGACGTGGTCGTACGAGCCGCGTCTATCTCGCATGCGCAAGTATAACGGCATCTACTAAATACTAATAGCCGTCGTACGTATACTATGAGTAAATAAATATAAAAGATGCACCACTATAATGTTATCAACAACTGATACGCATGATGATGAGTTTTTTTTTTTTAATTTTTCTTGCTGTGATTTTTTAAATTTATATTTATTTTTCTCTCTTTCTGTGTTTTTAAATTATTGTGTGTATATACATACAAAATAAGAGCCACCCCAGTATATATTGTAACGTGCGGTAACATATGCAATGCAATTATTTTTTCGATTGTTATTGTTCGACTTCGATTGAACTTGACATTTTTGACAGATCATATATTTACTAGAAAAAGAAAATTTTTAATTTGGTGTTTTTGAAGTCACATATTGTCAAATAGGACTTTAACATTTAAGTTCAATTACATTGTTTAATAGCAGTCAGGTTCGATGTTTCTTTACAATACTTCGGGATTATTTGTAAAAAGATAATTATGTATTTAATTTATCGCTGCTTAACCAGCGTGATTTTTGCGATGATAAACGCAAGTATTGTGTTGTATATGTGCCAACGCGTAAGTTTTACATTTTCTATTTTTAAATAAAATGTAACATTGATGTGACGTAACATTTTTCAGTTTCTTCGAGTAATGAAAACGCATTATAAGATCATGGCTGAGGCTAAGAGATTTAACTCGATCGTAATGTATATTATAAATCTTGATATACGTCACAAATTTTCTTTAGTTTATATAACGTATACATCATAATTTGCACTATGTATTTAAAGTAATATAATCATTAGATTTCCGAATCGCGTGCGAGTCTCGATTACATCAGTTCAAAGATATCTGAAGGGATGGATCAGGTACTTAAATTAATTAACAAGTGATAAAATAAATACGAACAACTTGAGTTATTTCTGAACTCAAAGAACAGCGTAAAAAATCAGTTAAACATTATTATGATAAATGCACATTTTACAACCGCTTGCATAGATGAAAGAGGACATTGCTAAAGAACTATCGATTACTGATCATTTAACAAAACTCGATTCGAAAGTGAGTCTGTTGTTGCAACGTTATTCCGAGTTAGAGGAAGAATTAATTGAAGTAAAATTTTTAATTATAATATTGTATAAATCTTTAAACATAGCAAAATATATTAAAAAATCTGTTCTCTTGATAGTTGGTACGAATGCACCACAACACGAAAAACGTGCGAATCGAAACACCGGCCGATATCAACGAAGAAGTTAAAAATGTTCTCACAGCGATAAGGAAGAAACAGCCTCAGCAGCAATTGGATCGTCTGCGAACGCCGAGGAAACTGCGAATATCGACTGTCGCTTCCACGGGAGGTAAAAATTTTCAAGCGCAGAACGCGAATTTCAAGCATCTCACATCGCGGTCACATGATACCGCCAATCTTTCGAACATGACGATGTCTGAGAGACAAGAGAGACCACGCACGTTACATCCGGAGGTGCAATTGCTAAACGACGCGAGATTCGCAAATGACGCAAAACCCATTGGCTTTCGACCGTCCTGGCAATGCGAGGCTTGAAATAATCACCGCCCAAAATTTGTTGACTTGACGATTGTTTTCTTTTACAGAAACGCAGATTGTAATCGCGAAACGTCATAAATAAATGAACAATATTTCCCGTGTTTAAGAACAGATGTTTTTAGATATAGAACATATATAGGTATGTGTATACAATCCAACTAAAAGATGTTACAATCTTATTAAAATATTAATTTTTATAATTCATACAGCTCAAAAATTTACATACACGAGTACACAGTAGAGGAAAAAATACCTATACATAAAATGACATAATTAGGAATAATGACACTTGAAGATGACACATAAAAAGGCCGCATAATTATCTTTAGAAAATTATTTTTCAGCGAGAAAGGCTTTATGTATCATTTAAAGAAAACTCTCGGATAATATTTTTTCACGATAGTATATCTACAAGATAAGAAGTAGTTCACAAAATATTCTTATGATAATAAACACATAACGGGTCACAGATGTAATAAATATATATTTCGATTTTTACACAATCTTTTTATGTTACATCTTCAGTCAATCAGTAATCGTTCTCTTGATTTAATCAATATATTTTTGCAGAACGACAGAGTAGAGGGGATACGATACACGTGATATTTTTTTTTTTTATTTAATTGGCCATTTCATTAAAATGATTAGAACATCACTCGTAATTCTAAAGATTATGAAGAAATATATCTTTGTTTATCTCACGTTTCGTAGACACATGAGATCTTTGAGTATTTTTACACAGAGAATAAGAGAGAAACTCTTTTCAAACGAGTTTTTCCCTCGAAAAGACATACATATATTTGTATTTCTTGTTTTTTGCTCCTAAGATATGATCGAAATTAAGTTATACATATATATAATTTTGCACAATATAATTTCACAATTTACACATCGAGTAGAGAGTTGAAATATATATACAATTAATTACACACATTAACACGCTGTCCATATTAGGCTATATATTAATTATTTATTTTTTACAACGGAGTGTGTTTAAAAAATAATCGGTGACAACATCGAGAATATGTTGCATACAAGTGCTCTTTTGAAATATAAAGACAATTGTTTTCTTAAAGACAATTTCTCGAAACAAATAGTAACACATCTCCGCGTTCTAATGCATTCTAAAAATCTTGCTCTACTTAGTGCAAGTTCCATTCAGATTTTAAATAGTTTCTACTTTTCAGTAGATGTTCCATTTGTTTGATATATTTTATAATTTGAATTATATATAATTTTTACATTTCCACATTAAAACTTTTCATGTATTACACATAGAGATTTAAAGCTTGAGTTTTAAATGTGCAACGTGATCATTAAAGGACAGCAATATCATGCAAATTTGTTTTGATTTGCGTTGAAAGAACGTTTTGAAATTTTCGAAACGGAGCAATCGCGTTCAATAATTGGCGTTTTTCAACGATTTTCATTCGGCGTTTCCGTCAGCTTCTCGTTTCCCTCGTTCTCTTCCCCTCGCCTCTCGGCATTCCGCATCAATTAACGTCGTTGCTCATCTGCCAGATAATTATCGAGCCTCTTGACGAATCCGTTCCAGGTGCCCCGATCGATCTCGTCGAAGTTCCGTTTAAAGAAACTATCGAATGCGTTGTCGATCTCGTCGATGTTTTTCTTTGAGAAACGGTCGAACACCGATCGATCGATTTCGTCAAAGTTCCTCTTCGAGAAACGATCGAACACCGATCGATCGATCTCGTCGAAGTTGCCCGGTCGTAGATTTGTTGTACCTGGTCGTCTGCAATAATTAACGAATTAGTGGGAAAATGATTCGCGATGTCTTAAATGTGGTTTGAATAAAGTGAAATGTAAATGAAACAGCAAACAACGTAATTTTATTTGAACTTTCGCACACTTTTGGAGTTAAACAAAAAAAAAACTAGCGACAATATACTGTGTAAGTTTTAAATCGTTTTCAAAGTTTTAAAGCATGAAATCTTTCGTATTTTTTTACGTCATACCACTTGCAAGTAATTTGTAACGGATACGATGAGTAGTTATGATTGAAAACAATCGGATAAGAAGGAAATATTGTTGGAACCAGTCAGACACACGCGCGAAATATCGATCTTTTAGACGAGAAAGCGGAGAGAAAGAGGTATATGATTGCAACCGACACGCATTACTTTTTGATTTTATTTTTTCCTTCTTTGGACGAGGTCGGGTGAAAAACGCAATTGAATACTGCTGCAATATCAAACCTCCGACATTTGTGAGAGCGGCGGCGTTAAACGGAAAAAGCGATTGACGTACAGAAAACGCGTTTTATCGGAATAGTGTTTGGATCATTTGAAATGTTCCATTTTGTTCGTTTTTGTTTTCTTTTTTTTTGTTTTTCTTTTATATAATATTTTTACACAATCTCCATTTTGCTAAAATAATATTGAAACCGGTCAAATGGAAATGTGGAAGATTAAGATGTGAATATACAATAAAACAAAAAAAGGATCTGTAGATAAGAACGCACACTCACACAAAATAATTTTTTTGTTTTTTACATTCATTGAGATTTTGAAAGTCTTATCTCGAGTTCATTTACATTCTGATCTTTTCATTGACGCTAGTATGTAATTGAATTTCAGCTCTGGCATTCGACATTTGGGAATTCAACGAGTGGAAACGCGATAATCGAAGTTATATTTTATTAAATTTCCGGAAACACGACGATCGAAAGAGAGAATATATCTCGAACGTGGAAAGAAAATCAGTTTCTTTGGGCGCGATTGTTGAATGCGCAACGGCATAACGTTTTTATTATCAAATACAGAAAAAAAATGCGTGTAAAATGACGAAACCGAAGGGAAGGAATAAACTACGTCGCTAACGATTTTTAAAACGAACAATTGGCAACGTAATGGTTTTTTTTACTTCATTGAGGAGAATGGCAGGGAAAAGCGCGAACGCATTACTGTCATCTTGAAAATGTTCCAGAATAAAAATAACATTTATATGCACGGAATAGCAGGATCCGTGCAAATGTTTTCATTCAACAAGCGATTCAAGACGTAGTGTTTCAAGAATCAATTCAAAAATTTTATCGCGCGTTTTATACGAAAAGGTAAAAATCGCACATGTTCTTCTCTCAAAGTAAAACAAATGTTCTTAAAACGCAGTTTGATATTCTAAAGTTAATAGAAATATGTAAAAAATAAATAATTAAATTCAAATTAGAATAAATTTAGATATTCTTCAAAATGTCAATGATAAAAAAAAGTCTAGATAAATATTGCAAAAATATTTTTTAATTTTCAATTCACAAGAAGCAGCCGTATCGATTTTATCTTTTCGAACCAATAGAGGAACGATTTTATTGAAGAAAAGTGACTCGGGCAGTAATTTTATTAGTTCAAATAGAATTACAATTTGTTTGATGAAATATGAGAGCTCCCTTCGTTCAAGTATGCTCACATTCTACCATTAAACCGTGTTATCGATGATATTCTACCTGAAAGCGAACCTCTTGTTTCCACCAAAGCTTCCTCCGGATAAAGCATTTAAATCCAACCCTCGATGCGGTAACTGTCGCGACAGATGGCCACCGTCTAAATTACGATTGCTTGTACCTTAAAAATATCAAAAACCTGTACTATGTATATAGATTAATTCTAATAAAAAAAAGAGGTGATTGAATGTCATATTTTTTGGTGGAAAATTCAAGGTGATCGAAAAATTACTTCGAAAGAATGGATACACATGTGCAGATAAAGTTTTATTCACATACTTCTATATTCAATAAATTAAAAAAAGCGATTAAAAAATAATACAATGCTTGTCTCTTCTCCAAAATGACTGTAGCGTAAAATCACAATGAATTAATCTTACAAGTAATTAATTATTTTATGTTTTTTACCATATTGTTTCAGAAAAAACTTTAATTTAATATTAAAGTTTGTTTAATTTCAAAAGAAATAAAAGTGTATGCATATTTCTCAGCAACAGATTGTTCGGCCTAATTGTTTACATATGTAGGAAAGAAAAAGAGAGAAAGACAGCGCATGATACATAAAATACCGTTAGAAAATTGAGAATATGCGTTATTTAATGCTAAATAAAAATCAGTGTAGCTTTTCTTCGCGTTTAATACGATCGCTTTTAAACCGTTGAGAAGAGAATCCTGTTTTCTTCATTCCGTAGATTCCTTCGAATCCACTTCCATCAGGCGTCATTGTAAAATCAATTCATGCTTCTAACGAGATTTCCACCGCCGATAGAATCTAAGTTCCTCACAAGGTTTCCACCACCGATCTGATCCAGATTCCGCGCGAAGAGCGAATTTTCGAAGGTGTTCCCGTCGGGTTGGCGATCGGCGGCGTGCCGGTTTTGCTCGGCGTTTGTGTAATCGAAGCTTCTAAGATTTCCGCCGCCGATCTGGTCCAAATTTCTTCTTAAGAGATTTCCGCCGCCGATCGGGTCCAAATTTCTTCTTAAGAGATTTCCGCCGCCGATCGGATCCAAATTTCTTCTCAAGAGATTTCCGCCACCGATCTGGTCGAGATTTCTCGCAATTCGCCCGTCGCTTTCTCGTGCGTTCTTCAAACCGTCGCGATTAAATTGATACGCAAGTAATTCATCGGTAGATAAGTCGTAACTGTACGGGCGATTTCTAATTGTTTCCGTTTGCGCGTTATTGTCGAAATCTATTTGTTGAGCGAAGCGATCTTTCTCGAATTTCACGCCGGTGCCCCTCACGAGATGCCCGCCACCAATTTTGTCCAAATTTTGCTTCACGCCCTGATTTGTTCCTACAATGAACGAAAGCACGAAATTAATATTTCCTGTTGACTGAAAATCGATATCATTTCGGTGAATGCAAGTATTTTCGTGAAAGAGCTTTTATTATATTTATAATTACATCGCACTATCTACAATACACGTCGCGTTTGTGTGCTATGTAAATTAACGATAAATCACATACAAATAAATTTAGAAAGAAAACAAGCATGTAGAGACAGTTTAGTTTAATATCGAAATTTGAATTCACCAAAATTTGTCGCTCGCAATATCGTCATGCAGTACAAACTGATGTCTGAGATAAATTAAATTTGTATTTTTAACGTCGAATGTTTTTTTTTTTCGAAACGACGTTGTTTAATTCACATTTACAGAAAAGCGCGATATCGTAAATTAAAAAAAGTTATTTAAATAGACAAAAAATGCGTGCAGAATTTGTCACATCAATATATTTGTTATATTGTACAATAACGATTGATGCCTTTCGTACAATCGCTGGTGCAAAAATTATATTTCTCGACTTCTCATGCGTCAATATTTTTTTTTAGATAAAAAGAAAAAACCCATGCTCGCATGCTGTGTGCGAAACAAACTTCATCGTGCGATAAAAGTTGGGATAAATATTGCAAACGGTGTGTTGTACATTCATGCGAAGCGAACGCTCGCATTTTGTCATACGCAAACAGACATGGCATGATATTTTAGCGAATTTTTACACTTATACTGGTATCATTACGCTTACCTCTCCCGTCGACGATTTTATCGACGCGTGCGACAATTTTCCACGAGCTTGACACTCACTCGCGTGAAGTATTCCTCGCGCAAATTTACAGAGGGGTAAAAACTTTAGTTATCGCAAATTTACCAAGACTATAGATCGACCTACGTCAATTCTCCATTTAATCGCGACGATCATTATCGAACCGGACACACGCGTCCTAAATATGTACACGTTGGAAATCAGTGGCATAGATTTTGTTAATCTAATATGAAAGAAAATTACCGCGGACCCTTGAAAAAAAGATACGGAGTTGCGAAAAGCTCAGAATGACAAAGTGTGAATAAATGATGCGCTGACTTCGACATGAGATATTGATCATATAATTTCTTTTTTTTGCGGCTCATCATTTGCACTCTTGTCATTAAATAAAACTCGTTATTAATTAAATTCTTTCTAGCAACATTATCTCATTTAGGTCAGAGTCTATTTTTTTATCGAAAAACAATTATCAAAACGTTGTTGAAGGTGGTTCTTATAACTTTCATCAAAATCTACCAGCAATTTTGACTTAAAATTCTAAGGCAACCTGTTCGACTCAATTTATCGTTTGATTATAAAATTGAAAAATAATAATATTTAAGTAATCTCACGTAAATGCATCTTTCACTTTACGCATTTTAAACATCGATTGGCGCGTGGATGACAATTGAACTGTCGCGAACGACCGAATCAACTTTTGGTGCGTGGGTTTTTTGTGTGTTTTTTTTTTCTTCCGAGATAAGTGTGGACATCTTGTGACTTTATGACGTTAGAAATGTCGATCGTAATGTCCTAATCGAGTCGTAAAACGCAGTTAGAGGGATGCACTGTAATATCCTTGATTTCGTCGTAAAACCGCTTCTTTTATAACCGCTTTCTGTCTATATAAGTTTCGCGTAGTTTTTGAAACATGTTTCCTCCACCATCCGTTTATTATTTACAAGTATATACTTTTTTTATAACTATCGCAATATATTTTATATAGTCAAAGTTATAAAAAAAAAACCGCAAAGTCTAACGATATTACTCCTCATTTTAACAGAGAAAAATATTACATTTTAAGAATTCTAGTGATATTTTTTCCATGTTTTTTCCACGTCCATATGTGTAATTAAAAACATTGTCTGATATTTCTCTTTCAAATGCACATGGGTAAATTTTTTTCATTTCAACGTATTCACAAAATTTGTTTTAGAGTTCAAGAAACATAAACTTCTAGACGATATTCTCATGTCGCGCCCTTACGTTATTCGCCAATTACTTAGTTTCAATTAATTGCAATTATATTGTGACATAGCAATTATCTGTTCAGCGAAACGCATCGACACGGTCGACTGGCATTCGTGTAAGTAATTAATCGAAGTTTGTAACATTAAGTATGAGCGCGCGCGGTTAATCATATCGAACACACACAATTCCGATGATAAACCGTAAACATAGATGTGATACATCAAAGGGCAAAGGATCACACGGTTTACACACCGGTGTAGTAGCCTCAAAGCGTGATAATATCGATCACGCATAGTTTTATAGATATATTATCCTGAAAACAATTCACTATAATTAGACGATGCGTGCGCAATGATACGCGCGTTTAAGATGAGAGATAAAATAACGAAATTGCTCGCGTGTATTTGCGAAAACAAATGCCCATGGTTGGCCTCATGATTGATGTCCGCTTTGTGAAGCTTGCTTTTTCTTTGTTAATATGATTCCTTTCGTTTCAATTTTTTTCTCCGCACACACATTTAGTATTTATATCTAGTATAGTTTTAACAAAGCTAACATTTGCTAACGATGCTTCTTTCCAGAGTTTTTTCTCCGTTCGGTTTTTCTTTCATTTTAACGAGCGCACCTATGTAAATGAAGGTTTCTTGATTTTTAACGCGCAAACTCGTTACTTACCGCGGTCATTCCAGTATCTCGTACCGAAGTTCATCAGCGGTCCGTACTCGTCCCGTTGCAACGTATTCGATCCGTCGTGTAACTGAAAATGAGAGAAGAAACTTACTAATTGTAGCTGTAGGCATTTTGCGCACACAATGTTGTTGGTAAATTACTTGCTTTGAATTAGACGCTAATTTTCTTTTTTAAAAACTTATATATAATTTGTCGTTTCTTCTTGTCACAAACATGTGGAGATTGCATACTTTTAGCTTTCTTAATAAATATTTATAAACAAACGCGTGCGCGCGGAAATGCTGCGCGTTGAGGAAAAAGTTTCTCATCAAAATGTAATTTTAAATTCTCTTCTGTATCTTTCGTACAGAAAACGTTTTGCATTATGTGTATGCTGTTTAAAGAAATTTATCGACTTAATCTTTCTAGTTAAAATGCAAAGTGCATCGCGTGGCGTATCGCCACCCTTTGCTTGAGCGTCGCGAGTTTCCATTATTATCTTTAACGGTAACGAGCTTATCGCACTGTATCAAAATGATAATAAGTAGCTTAAAAGTAAAATTCATTTATTCACTTGAGATTCGCTTTCCCATCGACGATAAAAGTCCGAAACGCGGACATTTAATACAAGGCAAAAGAAATCGATTTTTTTTCGAGTATACGACGTTTAGATTCACGTGTAAAGCTCGTTCTCGGCCACGTGCCACTGTTATCGCAACAGCTTATCGAAGTCGCGCAAAGTTGCCACATTATATTAATTAGAACTTCGTTGCACGATGCCAATCGGACCTGCCGCGGAGTTGAAATAACGGAGCGACGTTTCCATTTTAATTGTCAACGAGTGACATGTACGTGACGCATTTTTTTCAATATCGAACAACAACGAAACGTGAAGTTAAATAAAAGCTTCACGCATAGCTATTCTTCACTGTTCCGACTTTATAAATTGCAAAATTGTATTTTATGACGTTGCACGGTAACGTTCGGCGAATGCTAGTTTTTTGGCTTCCTGCACAAAGGCAGTCCGCGATATAAATTTCTCTGTAATATTTTTATTTGTTTGTTTGTTTTTTTTTTTTTAATTATTAATTCTATTTACCGCACACCTGAGATAATCAATAAAAGGCAAGAAATAAAGTAGTATATAAAAATAATAAAATAATACGTAAATATAACAAACTATTTTTCTATAATCAATTGTTAGATTTTATAGAAATTACTTTTCGAAGAAAAAGAAGAGAATTTCATGATTTGCGTGTTGATAAAAAAAATGTTTCGTTTTAATTTTTAATATTTTTTTCCAATTCAGAATAATCACTTAAATATTAACGACGCTTCAAGTTCAACTTTTCCATGCAAATCGATACGACAACATATTACGGTTAATAGGTACGACCATTTTGTCATTACATCACTTAACTCGCATGACCAATTACCGAAGGTTAAGGCCGAAGAGATCTTTACGTTTGTTCGAAAAAAAAGTGTTCTCGTATATTCCGGTTCGGTTGAGAAATAATATAATCTTTGTTTTTGTTTTCCGAAACTTTACATCAAGCGATGAACATTCGAAAGCCGACAGAAACGACTGTCTTTGTTTCTCTTATTGTGTGTTCGCAACGGTTAGTAAATCGAATTTCGCGAAAGAGCTTTTCGCTTCAGGGTTTTCCGGACCGCAAACAAGCTCTCGCAACATACCGAGAGCTAATAGAACGCGAGAGGGAAATACAATTTCACGTAAAGCGCGCCGAAGGACATGAAAAATTCTGCGAAATTTCACGGATTTCATTTTGTCCTTAAAACCGAGGACGCCGTCGGCAACGGTGTGAACTACACAGCTTCGATCGCTTAACGAAGCCCTGATGAAATCGCACATTTCTCATCACGCACTTGCCGTTATTAAACAGCGAGTCGAGTACTGTGCTGACGGTTAATAGTGCAGTTAACGAAGTCAATGAAGTTTCGACCTATTTCGAATAGAAGCGCGCGATCGACGGAGAAGTAAATGAAGTTCCTTCGGGAAGAGAATGGACGTATATATCGCGTGTAAAATCTTATTTACGGAAAACCAGAAAGTCTGCAAAATTGTCGCCATAAAGTACAAATAAACAATGTCGAGAGAAAAGAAAATCCTCTTTACCGGGAGAACGCGGGGGATTGTGTAATTGCGAACAAACTCGGTGAGAAATGTGACGTTAAATTAAAAAAGCTTTTTAATGAATAATACAATTAAGCAGCGTTTTTAAATAAATCAAACGTAAATAAGCCGCGTCTCTTGTTCTCGAGATCGGGAGATTTATGAAAAGCCCGGGATTACGACAACGCGCGCCAATATGCTGGTTGCGCACACGCAACGTCGTTCTTTGTAACAAAGCCGGGTCCGAATATCATCATCACTGATATACGCATGCTGCGCGCAGCTGCCTCGCGTAGATGCTAGTATTAGTATGCATGGGAAAACTTTTCTCGGAGGGAGCATACGGTACATGCATTACCTATCGCATTCGAACTTTATCCGTTCGTCGCTATTGCCCGAGCAAATATATCTCTGTACGTGCGGCTATCGCGAAGGTCCTTGCAAATTACAATCTCGCGTGTCGTTGTGTGTCGCGCGCCACGTACTCGCCTCAAGTTTCCACATTAGAGACAGCCGATGGTATCGTCGAGTAAAATATGCGGGAGGAAAACGTTGGTGCAAGGAGCATGTTACTTCTATACGCAACGTCGTTTCAGCGCTTCCGATTGTTTCGATGTTCGCACGTTTGCTCGAGAAAGAACGGTTTAAATGAAATATAATTTTATTTAGTATAATATTTACTTTAAATAAAATAAAGTGAAATTGAATTGAAAAATCGAAAACTATTTTCTCAGCGAAAAAAGTAGATGCACGCACCAAAAGAAAAGTTTTTTTTTATTTCATTCTTCATCTAAAACTCTAAAAAATCGTCCAAATCCCATTAAGATTTAAATATTAACGCGTGCAATTTTTTTCAAAGCTTCTTTATCGCAAGTTTTCCTTCCAAAGTTATAAAAAACGTGCGCAATTTTTCTTCCCAAAGTTATAAAAACGTACGACAGCAAAGACGACTGAATTTTATTTTCTCGCTCTTCTTTATGTGTTTGCGGTTCATGTTTATTTATTTCGTGTGTCACGTATCCCGCGTCATTCAAATACCGTCTTCACTTACCTTCACGTCAGAAACACAGAAACTCCATTTTACTATCATCATACGCGCTTTTATCGAAAAAAAACATGACCGGGATTGGTTCAATTTGCGGAGATGCGCTTGCCGGAAATGCGTCTTTGCCGCGGCTCATCCGGCAAAAAAGTCATTCGGAGCGGGAGCCATTGAACAAGGCTCTCGCGTGTGCAGAAATAATGACTCCGGGCGAGGAAAAGAAAAGATCCGATGGCGGTTTGAGTAGCGAGAGGACTATTTGGCGTGCGTTCGCGCAACTTGGAAGAACGCAATCGCACAACAGTTCGATGCAACAAGTTGCGAATGCAATGAGGCACATCCGAGGCGCGCCGTGAGTCGCGAATTGTCGGCATGAGTAAAAGCGCGAGCGACAAATATTCGATATAAGAAGTTCCCGGACGGGGGTCTTAAACGAGGCGGGATTAACATCAAGCGAGAAGCTCAAGTAGATTTCCGCGAGCGAAGGCGGAGAAAAACGCCGCAATTTCATCAAAGACACTGCAATTCCTCACCCCTTTACAACGTTCTTCATAAAGGATTTACCTCTGTAAAAAGTTTCAGCTTTCTTTCGCGCAAGGCGACTCTTAATTTGATTGCGCAACTGCTACAGGTATCCCGACGGAAAATTTAATACTGCTGCAGTGTGTAAATAGCTTTGGAAAAAAGATACTTTTTGACCTTTATAATATAATAATATCATCCCGTCCCGTTTATATAAAATAACTAATAATAATAACTAATAACTTATAATTTTATAGCGATAATAAAAAGGTAACCTGCATGGCGTTATTTTTTTATTGAGTTAATTTAATATTTGTTAACGTGTACACATTGTTGAGAGAATTAGCAGATTAATATAGATGTATGAAAACAAATCTCACGCAATTTCCTGTAATCTTAAAACAATATATTATTCCTTTAAAAGCCGGAAATTCGAATATGTATTTGCTTGCTAAAATATTTTATTGTTTTAATAATTCTATTATTTATTAAAATATTATTATAATACATATTGTGGAAGAAAGAAAAGATCGAGTAAACGCGCGCATTACCCATAAAGTAGTTCGTAGAAATTCACTTGAGTGAGATTTTTCTGAAGCGCGAAATAGTTTTATAATTTCTGAACATTATTAGGTATTTTTGCATAAACTCACACAACCAACAAATATTTTAAGATTTAATAAACGCAGTATATATTACGCAGTATACATTAATTACCAATCGTAAATTACCAGTTAAATCGGAAATGCAATTTCATTTCGGTGTCAAGTTTGTTATAACGTGAGAAACTTTCTTCGATTACATGCAGCAATTATATATAATTGTACCGACAATTATATTAATTATTGTATAATTATATTATACAATCATTAATATATGCATAATTGTGTAATTACGTTATTATTGCAATTGTATAACATAGAGTCCGTGAAAATCGGACGTAATTTGATCTTTCGGTTTAATTTGATCTTGTTTTTGTTATTGTCGAAATTCATAAACACCGATCGTTTATATGTTGGCGTAAACGTCCGTGCAACGCCATTATTTGCAATTATAATGTTTAGGCAACGCGAATACGCGCCTGTTGCGCGAGCTCGTTACGAATTAGAGCGCACATTCGGCAACTGTTACTGTTTAATCTAATTAATCCGCACTGCGAAATTGATGATTTACCTTTTACATGGAAAAAAGCTCGTTTGCACGTACGCGATACAGCGAGAGAATTATATATTGTGCGTTTATTCATTCCGAACGGGCAATTGCTTCAATCTGCAGATTGCAAATTGCGAGCTGCTTATTAATTACGTTCACATACCGCGTAAAACAATCGAGATGGATCGAGCTTTTACGCAATTGCAAAATTAGTACTTCGGCATTGTGCGCGCTTTATCGATGCGCAAATTCGTGGGGTTTTTTACATTTTTGATTTAAAAAAAAAAAAAAAAAAAAAAGAATTTGATGCTTCCCGGCGCCTTTATATATGCATTGACGCTTTGATGCGCAGTACGTGTCGGATAAATTTGCTTGAAAGTCCATCACCGCGCGTGCATGTTGTCTAAAAATTTTTTAACCGATGACGTTTCGATACGCGAACTTTTCTGTATTTACATATGTGTGACACTGATGCATTATATATTATTTTTATTTTAATCTTATAAGTGCTTTTTGGACGTGATTTTAATTATCAACAAAAATCAAAAGTTGTAGTATATGATAAAAACTTTCCAACGTCGAAGAATTT
>QVNV01025627.1:0-34598 GCA_014825455.1 Pseudomyrmex pallidus | reverse complement strand
AAAAAAAAAAAAAAAAAAAAAAAAAAAAAAAAAAAACAACAAAAACAAAAAAAACCGAAATGTAATATAACTTGTAAAAATTTATTATATATGTATAAATTGTTATTTTTTCATTGTTCTTATAAGAGGTTGAGAAATAGGCTGGATTTTTTTTACTGTTTTTATTGTTGCTTGTCTAAATCAGAGAAGGTGAAAACATTAATTTACAGACAATAAGTTTGCATACTTACGTGCTTGATTAACTGCAAAGTATTATTGTCAAGATAGTGACCATATCTATATTGCGGCACATATTCCACATACTAAAACTGCTGTATCTTTTTATCAAGTGATATGTGCAAGACGTCAAGTTTGAACAAAGAATACAAAGAGATAAATGTTTTTGCTATTCGTAATAAATGGTTGCGCTAAAATACTGAAAAATTGACTAACTTAATATAAGTATGATAATATAAACAGTGAAAAGCTAAATTCACGACACAACATCTAACATAAAAACACGTGGTGGCACGCGAATTACCACCAATCCTTCTATTTTTTTGAATCTGTGCGGCGTAAAACATTCGGCATAGCGCAAATACCGGAAATAATATCTTATACATGTATATCAATCTGTTGAATTTCGGAAACGAATTCTCGAGCTCTTTTTAAGTCATTTAATACGCAATAACGAGAATTCAAGGTCGCATAACAATTTATCAGACATGTCGAAAATAAATTCGCGCAAATCAATAACCTATATATTTTTGACGCGAGTTTGCATAAACGTCCCTCATGAAGCGTTAATAGTCATCGATTTCGCATCGCGCACTTCGCGTATCCGCACCAGTCAGAAGCACGCGCGCTCTGCTTCGAATAAATCGTGCGATATTTTACGACGACTTAGAGCACCCTCTCTCATGCGGGATGAGCGGCGGAGATGGAAGACGAATCCATTCAAAATCGTCGAACCCTTTAATCTGCTAACTCAATGGCGCCGCAGGGATACGCGATATCCGTTCCTACGATTTTTCCGTGTATCGGCGAATACGTCAGATGTGCGACGCCATGATTTATAATTCGCGTTGAAAAATGTTACTAGATTATCGGTAAAAAACAAATTATTCGAAAACGGCTGCACTGTATTTTAAGTGTATAAAGTTCTTGAATTAAAAACAAAAATTTATAAAAAGTAAAAAAAAAAAAAAATACAATACAATATAAAAGATAAGAAAAACTAGAAAAATAAAAAATAAATTGTAAAACAGAATCTACTCGAACCACGCACAAATATCTAAAACACAACATAAATTGTTTAGTTTTTACCACAAATTGGCCAAACTTTATGTGGGAAGGAAAACATACCAAATGAAACCGAGATCAAATTATACGCAGTTAGCCTCTGTTTGATTGTATTACGACAAAAAATGTATGCGGCGTAAAATATCTCATTTGTGTACTTGTCCAGATAATTCAAACAATAAATGACAAATAAAATGACGCTCGTGAAAACATGCTGCAGGGGATTATTCAATAGCACAATCGTTTCTCGTATTACACATTTTCACATATACTGGGGGTCCGGTAATAGCCGTATCATCACTCGTGAGCAGATAAGAAGGATTACTAACAATGAGTCAAAAAAGTTCTTTATCACTTTGAAAATTATTGCGACATTCGCAATAATTAATTTATTAATTAATAAGGATTCACGAATTAGCGTGCATTCACGTGCAAAAGATAGCTCAGCGCGCTTATGGTTGCGCGCGCGGAAACTCAATAGCGGAAATTAATATAAGCATATTCCTCTGTTGCATTACGTTCCTGATTGGGAACTTATTAAAACTACTAAAAATACTAGAAAAAGAAAAAAAAAAGAAAAAAAATTCATGTACTAGAGGGATATAATATATTATACCTAGATATTCACAAAAATCAATAGCTAACGATGATTAAAAGCATGAGTCTTGCATTATTTTTAATTACAATGATAATTCTAATGTCGAGATGTGTTATGATAATGATTTTTATTTATTTCTTTATTTAATTATTTATGAGAAAAATCCCATAAAGAAAACAATTATATGTTACGTTTTGTTGCAAATATTGTGCAGTAATAATTTTTGACATTAGGACAGAATTATTTACTTCAAAAAGATAAAAAATGCAATAAGATCATGCTTTTGCGTTTAGTCATTGTTAGCTATTGATTTGCACACAGTAAATATGCACGTTTAGAGCTGCTTTTTTAGGCATGTTTTTGGTACATTACACAAAATAAAGAAATTAAAAATTTATGTTCTAAAAAATGTTGAAAATTTACAAAAAGGCTTTGTCGTCTGCAAAATGTTGGTTTGAAAGAACAAATCCAAACTAGATTCTACAGAAGGATAATGATTCGAAACAGGAGACTTTACACTCAGGAGAAAAAAAGAAATCTGATATTAATCAGTTGAAAGGACTGGCCATCACAGTCACCCGATGTTAATCCACTAGAAAACTTTTGAACATATGTATGAAGCATCAACTTTGTGTAAAAAAGTATACTTTGAAGCAATTAATTAGACATATTTGTCCAACACTGAGATCTTTGCCACAAGAATATACTGCTAAGTTAGTGGGAAATATGGGGTGTAGTTCCGAATGGCACCTGCACCAGATCGATCTGAAATTTTGCACAAAAATAGTGTTCGCGATAAGACAAACAAAACGCGCGTAGTCTCCATTTCGAGAAATGAAAACCAAATTAAAAAAAAAATAAAAACTATATCGGCTAAAATCAATTCTATATGATATGTATACACATATATAATACATGATAAAAATATTATATATGATAGTTCTATTCACTGAAAAGGATTACAAGTTCATTTTTTGCGGAAAGCAAGATCTACTCTCTATTGTGTGATGTTTTGGAAAATTAAATCTATAATTATATCGTTCTATAATTATATTACAAGTGTAAAAACATTTAAAAAGAAGCGTTTTTTATGATCATCCGGGGAGGGGGTGCAAGAGGAGGGGCGAAGCCCTTCTCCTGCAGGAGGCGAAGCCCCCCTTTTGGTGGGGCGCAGCCCCACCCTGCTTACATACTTACAACACTGACATAAAAACTTACTTTTTTAAATGGATTTTATAAAGACATACTTCTATATATCATATAGAATCGATTTTAGTCGATATATATATTTTTTAATTTGGTTTTTATTTCTCGAAGTTGGGACTACGCGCGTTTTGTTTGTCCCATCAAACACTAGTTTTGTGCAAAATTTCAGATTGATCGAGGAAAGGAATCATTCTGAAATATACTAAAATCGATTTTAGTCGATATGGTTTTAATTTTTTAAAAATTTGTTTTTCATTTCCCGAAGTGGGGACTACGCGCGTTTTGTTTGTCCCATCGAACACTATTGTTGTGTTCGATGGGACAAAACTTCAAAAACTGACAAAATATTAAATCGATCTGGAGCAGATGCCATTCGGAACTATTTCCGAAATATGCCTCAAAGATTTCAGGCAATTATTGACAATAGTGACATATTATTAATATATATTTCTAATTAAGTAGAATGAATATAGTCAACAGTTTTTAAACATTGATAAGTAATAAATAAATTTTTCTACAAAGAATAAGTTCCACTAGTCGTTCGCAACGCTCGTGAATGTTATCCTATATCTCTGTTTATCTTTCGATGACAAAAACAAAAATAAAATGTCTGAATGTTAAAATGTAAAAATAAAATGATTCCATGA
The DNA here is from genome assembly GCA_014825455.1 of Pseudomyrmex pallidus. NCBI lineage: Eukaryota > Metazoa > Arthropoda > Insecta > Hymenoptera > Formicidae > Pseudomyrmex > Pseudomyrmex pallidus. Next base: position 30,866 of record QVNV01025627.1, on the reverse strand, counting down.
ACGTTGCGAACGGCAAGGTGGAACTTATCCAAAGTAAACTGGTCACGTTCTTCTTTGACTGAACTCACTGTACACGAGATTAATTTTATACATGTAAACAGTAAAAAAGGAATTATTAATTTTATCATTTTTTTTTACATGTTTCACAGAAGGTTCACTCTAAAGTTTAAATTAAATTAACTCATTCGTTATTTGTTACTTATTGACAAACTAATAATGTTAAGTAACTGACACAATACTTTATATTTGTTATTTTGACTTTATAAGTGTGATATCAGAATAACATAAAATAATTAAAAACTATATAGAAGAGTAGTTACAATAATTCGTAAGAAATGTACTTCAAAAGAACATTTACTTTTTGTGTTAAACACGTGATAATTATTTTAAATTTAATTTTAGCAAATTTAATTTTAGTAAATTTAAGTTTGTGTGTTAAAATTCATGATTATTTTAAATTGTACTTTGATGTTTTTTAGAATGTTGAATGTTGACCTTGAGATATGCAGATTAATTGAAATATAATTGTGTTAAAAACACTCAAAACAATATTTTATTCTTAAATACACAAAATATTAATTTATGAAGTTGACATAAATCTAACACATGAAAAAACGTTACAAAAGTAAAAACATGTATATTAATTTTACATTGAAGTAATAATCAAAATGTACACAAGAAAATTTTAATATATAGAATGTACGTATATATATGTCTATGGTAAAATTAAATTTATACAACTACGTATATGTCTATATGTAAAATTAAATTTATACCATTCGGTCTTATCTTTTTTAACCGATAACCAATTAAATAATGCGTAATTGACGACTAATTACGCTTCATAAATTTATCTGTCATCAACATTTAAATTAATATCTTTTTATTAATCACCGATAAAGATCCAAATAATAAAATTGAAACGTTTGATCATATATAATATATTCAAATAAACACATATTCAAATCCATTCGAATAAATACATTCGAATGTCCTGTATATAAATTCTCATTGATCTAAATATCTCGAGGTGTCTTGTAACGAGTTGTTTTACTTAATAACTGTATATATATGTGTGTGTATATACATATATATATATATATATATATATATATATATAAACATATATAATTGTGTATATACATATATATATATATATATATACACACACACACAATTAATCTCGCCTTATATAATTTATGTATATTAACAATTTCGCATATTATAGACATCTTGCGAGTGTCGATGGCAGCACGGGAGAGGAGAACTTGACAAATAACTGCTCTCGCTTTGGGAGAAGTACGAGTTACTTGAGAAGTGCGGAACTCTCTGCGGACATTCGAACTCACAGGAGATTCCCAACTTGTCAGTAGGAAGTCTCGCAGCATAAAGACCAACGGACCGATGTCGATTGCTTTCTTGAAGAATTTGCAACCATGACGTACGGATTATCCAGTTTTATTCAAAATCGGTACAAATTCACGTGTAAAGTACATTATCCAGAACCAGAAGTATAGAACGCAATTGTTACCGCGGTTCATACATGTTTCATGGTGAGCTTCGCGCAATCCAAGAGGAAATAAATCGCGCGCCAATTTTCTTGCGTTCTCTTTTTGTGTTTTGTTATTCAAACACAGCCGTATGTAGTTTTTTTTTTGTTGACACTCGATGGAACATATATAGCGCGAATAAGGAAACTCTGGAAGGGAGAAAGGAAAAAGAGAAAGAAGAACGGAGGAGTCGCGGGTGTGAAGACGAGAGCGCATGAGTCGGGATGTGACGTCCGCGCGCGCAAGCCCTACTTTCAAAAGTCTCCACCGCTCTGCCAGTCGCGCGCCGGACGTCGTGTGAAGTGTTTTGCCCCGAACATTTGTGTGATTTTTTGAAACTCTGTTATTCTCTGTTATTCCGAATCAGTTCTCACGTATATTTCGGCGATATCGCGATCGAAATTCGCTATTCGAGAATCGAAAAATGTGAACTCGAAGCGTGTGCACGTCACTCTTCTTCCCCTTATCCCTCTCTCTCTAATCGAGTGAAACAGCGATTGAGTTGTGTGTTTGGAGATTTGGTAGAGAGTATTTACAAATTCGCGGAAGGATTTATTTATATATACGCGTTGTATATATTGGCGCCTCTCCTGGCTGGTTTGACATTTCCACGATATGGATAGCACGTTTATGCTCAGACTGCGCCTCGGCAAGGCAAATCGGAAGATACCGTCGCGCGGTTTGACAAACAAGTGATTTCGGCGGAGATTTTGGGAGGGAAATCAGATCGCATAAATTCGAGCGTAATAGCGAAAATCACGAGATTTTAGAGAGGAATCATGACACATCGCAAAACAAATCAGTGTCGCGATTGAAACACACAGGCCGGCCGAAGAGATAATCGATCAAGTTCGTTGACTTCGCGCCGCGAACATTGCTTTGTTGTTTGTTGAATCCTCTACCGCCGTGATCACGCGAAGTCTCAAAGATTAATAAAAAGAAATTATGCGCGAGTAGGTATGTTCTGTCAATGCCAAATCCATTAGAGTATCGTACGGTAGTGAAACGTCGGTGTAAAAAAGGTTGACATAAGTCAGTGTGTGACAATGAATTTGGTCAGTGCGGCAACACGGAAGCAAGTCATCATGATCGTGCTAGCGGTGTTATTCCTGCTCTTTCAAGGCCATCGAGCAGCGGGCTCCGATTTGGGTAAGTTTGGTTTTTATATATAGTTACATCTCTTGAGGATTTAAAAAACTTCATATACAGTGGTGTTGGTTAAAAAAAATTTTTTTTTGTTTGACTTGTGTAAAGTTAGCATCAGAGGTTGAAACAATTTTATACTAGAAAAAGAATAGTATCGCGTATAGCAACAATAACTTTGTTTTTCGGTTTTATATAAAACATTTTTCCCGCTTGACTTTTTTTTAATATAAAAAAACGTTGTGTACACAAAAGAGTGGATTTCGTATACAATATATTTTGGTTGTTGCTCCGGAATTGTTTGTAATTTGTAAAACTTGTTTGTAAAAATTGCCTTGTTTTTGTTGTGCAGTTATATTGTTTGCACTTGCAAAATAAATTGTATAAATTATCGCAGTTGTTATCCATATTTCTTGAACTAATGATAATATTTGAAATTTTTTCTATTTTTTTTTCATTTTATTTAGAATCAAAGACAACAATCAAGAAAACTGTAATCGAACTATCGAAATGCCGATGGCATTGTGACCAAAACAAAGACCTTTAATCGTATTCGACTGTTGAAACTGACTTTACAGAGCGGTTAATTATGCATGCGAGATATTGTTTTACTTCCTATAAGCACTACAACTCTGCGTAAATTAACGATCGGTTGCAAACCGTTTCGGGGCAATCGGCTATGTGTGCCGCATAGGTTAAACAATAAGGAAATTAGTTATGCCATATCTTGCATAACAGATACTTGATAGTGTCTGCAAGCATAAATTATCTATAATTATACAATATATATTGATATCGTGATTATCTACAAATATACTGTTGTTGAGCTATCAAAATGAAGTGAAAAGAGAAAATTCACAAGCAGTTTGATACATCGTCAGTTAAATGTTACCTGTCGATTTAAATTTTCGATAATTACATAAATAAATAATTTCTAATATTTTTCTGTAGTGGAAATTTTTTCTATAGTGACTTTTGTCTCGGTTATTTATTTTAACTTTTATTGTTTTGTCAATTACGCGTTAATTTTAAGAATGGTTTTGTTTTGTGAAACTATATCAAAATTCGCCACTTATGTCGGCTTTGAAATTTGACGATTTGTCGGAAATCAGTTTCCAATTGTAATTTGGTTTAATTTATTTATCTATTTATTTATTTAATTTGATTTATTTTTGTATTCTTAATGACGCAGTCGTTATTTAATTTTACCGTGATATACAAGAAATTGATATTTTATTCCGAAGATGATCCAATCTCAAATTGAAACGTAAATCAATCAAATAACTTTTTCTACACACCATCTGTGTCTGAAGCTCTTTGCTTTCTTTGGATTAACTTTTAAAAATTCACAAGTTTTATCACTAAGAAAATTAATTATTACAGCTTGAAATTTTAAATGTGAATGTTGGTTAGATTATTGTAAGTAATTACATTACTTTTTATATAAATTATAATTGTATTATTTTTTATTTTTTGTTATTTATGTCACGCAAATCCAATTATGTCAATCATATGTAATTTTTTTATCAGTACCACTGAAGATGACTACAAATACAACGTCGAAACGTTTGGGAAAAGTTAGTCGTTTTGATTTTTACCTCCATACAAAAAACATTCAGCAATTCGTTCAGATACGCCCTGTCTTACCAAAATTGGATTAAATTAATTATTCTCTCTCTTTGTCTTTCTCCCTCTCTTTCTCCTCTCTTTTGCACGACAGATACTTACTGTCTACAAAAAAGCGTATATATTATTTACAATAATACTACAAGCATGTTAATGATCTATTTACAATGCGATTATCTCGCAACGCTATCGTAGAGACATCAAAAATGAAAAGGAAATAATTGAGTAAAGTTTGGGGATCCAAGATTTTCGCGCACAAGCTTTTGTCGCAACGCGCACAAGCCGTCTAACTCGCGTATTTCATCGCGCGGCGACTGTTGCGAATATAAAATATCTTGCATTAATTTTCGAATATTCGAATCTATTTCACGAAAGAGTGAAAATTACGGCTTGTCCGCTTTTTTCCCCGCTGGCAGCGCTGAATTATGGCTACGAAAGAATTGTTCCCGGCGAAATGCAGATAGGTGCGCTTTCCCCTGCAGTTCGTGACCTCATTTTGCACAGATTTTGCACAATTTATGGCGAAAGACGGCAAAGATATCCGAAACGAGATAATCAAGATTAAGTTTTACATATACATACACATCAGATATATGCTATATTGCGCGCCCGGGCGCGTGCGAATCTCGCGCCCGTTGCGCGGAGAAGGGCGTGCGAACGTTTCCTGCAAATTTACCCTCAATCCGGCGCAATGACGTTTTCCGATGCGATGCACAGCTAATCCGCTACATCCTGAAAGACGACCTAAATCTATTTCAGAAGCTCGATCCACTCGAGCAGCTTTTTACCGATCGCAACGTCGAACCTTTGAAGCCAAATGTTCTCGCGTTATCCGACGAAGCCACTTTCTTCCCCATCTCTCCGTGTTTTTGCATCTCTTTTACCTGGCTCGGGTGAAATTTTCCACCGTACGTACGTACGTCGGTCGATCGATCCAACCTAACGTGTTGATCGTCTTCCGCGATTTATGGAGATGGCGGCAACTTTTCAAACTAGCTGGGGGCCACCGCAATAGCGATCATCGCGATTTCCGTTCAGCTGCCAATTATAATAAGAATTTACGAGCGGGAGAGATCAAACGCGGGTGACTATCGATAAAGTGCCATCGCCCGAAACGTCCGATATCTTTTCTTCCTTCGAAAAACATCCGATAGATTTACGAGGGTAATTACGTGCTTTCTTTCTACGGCTATTCGTCGCTCCGCGCAAATGCAGTGTCCATTCTTTTCCCGCCTTAATTCATCTTGTTCTTTTTCGCTCTCCTCTTTCTTTTCGCGCACGTTAGCACCTATGACGAGTTCCGCCAACTTTACGATCTTGCGCCGCTGATTAATCGACGTCATCTAGTATCTGGACATATTGTTCGAACAAGCATTTCGAAAATTTCAACATTATCGGAATTACATGTAATCAGATTTTTTTTTTTTTAAGCCGATACGGAATAATGTCAAAAAGATGTTTATCAAGTACGCAATATTATCTTCACTTTATGTACACAGAAAAAAATCGTGCGTCCATATCTTGAACTTTTTTTGTGTTACCCCGTTTTGATTATTACTTCAATGTAAATTTAACATGCAACTGACGTTATTATTTTTACAACGTTTTTACATGTTACAGAGAAATGTTATTTTGAGTGCTTTTTAACACAATTAGGAAACGAATAAGGTTCATATAGTAGTATCAAACTAGAGAAGAAATATATTCGGTTAATGTGAATGTGCTAGATGGTAATGTGAATATTATATTTTATTTATTTAAACATGTAAATTATTACATGTAATAATTCGAGCTAAATTTCAATTTTGGAAAATTCATCTTGGATGCTTGACAATTATTTCAATTAATCTTATATGTCTCTCAAAAGTCAATTCAACATTCTGAAAAAAAGTTGAAGTAAATCTTAAAATAATCATATAAACTTTGATACAAAATAATCAATTTTACTAAACTCAAAGTTAAAATAATTATTAAAATAATAATTGTCACGTGTTAATTTAACACAAAGAGTAAAGTAATTTTTTTTGAATTACATACAAGTTATTAGTAAATATTTTTCCATGTGTTTTTAATTATTTTTATATAGTAGAACCTCGCTATCTCAAACCTCTTTAACTTGAAAACTTCTGCAAGACAAAATGTTTGCTCGTTCCCTTCCATTTTAATGCCAAAAACCCTATAATTCGAAACATAAACTTTCTTTAACTCGAATTTTTTTTAGAGACTTATGTCTATAAATTATCGCTGTAACTCGAATATACTTTTATTTGATCTCTACAACTCGAAGTCACCTCTAAAAGTCGAAGTTCTGTTACTGCAATCTCTATAACTCAAAGTGATAGACCCGCAAGACCAAGTGACGACGTGTACGAGCAAGATGCTTCTGCGTTTTGCTTTTTGACTTACTTGTGTGATTATACCCCGTCGCGCCGCATACATTTTTTCATTTAGTTTAGCGCTTCTGATTTAATTTATTTGAGATTTTTGTTTCTTTTTATTCTGCGCGTTTTATTTGTGTGTATGCGCGTGTCTAATATGAGTTCTAAACGAAAGCTTAAAACATTAACACTAGCTGAAAAAGTAAAAGTGATTGAAGCAATAAAAAATGAATTGAAAACGAAGAAGAAAATTGTAAATATATCTACATTATCTCTAAATCAAAGTTTTGAGCCTATTAGTCGAAGGACATAAACCTTTACACAAAGTCTCTATAAGCCGAATTTTTGTTTGATCTCTGTTACTCTCGAAAACTTTGATAAGACGAAACCTTTATAATTCGCATTTTTTATTCTTTCCTTTGCGATTCGAGTTACCGAGGTTCTACTATATTACGTTATTTTTACATCACATTTAAAGCTAAAATAACAAATGTAAATGTAAAATATTGTGTCAATTACTTAACATTAATAGTTTGTCAATAAGTATATTACATGAATTAATTTAATTGAAAATTTAGAGTGGACTTTCTGAGACTTGTAAAAATTGTCTCAGAAAGTTTATCTCAAATTAAAACTAACATTTTCTTTTTTACTGTTACTATTCACGACACAAAGATGAAATCAACGATTGTATGTACGAAATCGATTACGGATACGAAATATTAATTTAGTTTTTGTAAAGGTGCGCTTGAAAGTTAAAGAGTCTCAATCACGCGCTGATTACGCGGCCACAGATAATTGACTTGGTTTTCTTTTTTTTTTCCACCGTTATTAACAAATATGTTAATTCTCCAACAAATTGGCAGTCGTTTGGGCAATAGCGCCAGTCACACAATATAAATAAATACACACATCGAGCGACCGGCCATATATAACCGAGTGGTTTTTCACAAATCCCACGATATATTCGTTTAATCGTGAAGCGTAGTATAGCAGGGCGCGAAATACGCGCACATACGGACATAAAACGCCTGACAACTGTTATCTATATGTAAACGATTTTACGTGCTAGATAAATTATATGCGAGCGGCCGGGTCGCAACTAATTCACGCGTCACAATGATCCTTGATTTATGGACCGGAAATTTGCTCCATGAATCAAAGGGTGCGTCAAAGATGTCAAGTCACACTGATGCCACGGGAACGAGATATCGACTTTATACATAATATCGTTAAGTCTGATTACACCAATTATTGCGGGGCTACGCCTTCAGACATCAGGAAAGATGAGGCTAAATGCGAGCGACATGAAGCATCTCCCGAGTGGCAATTCCCTCAATTTGCCCTCTAATCTCTTAATTATATGCACACGGAGTTACCACTCTGTGACACAGTTACCGCCAGCCAGGGTAGGTAACGATTACGACACGATTCAATTCAACTTTGCTGCACGTGTATATATCTACAGAAAATTGTTTTTGTATTGCTGTTGGATTTTAAATCAACGTAAAGAGATCCTTGAAAGAGCAATCAGCCGTCACTGTGTGACGAATGGTAATTAACGAAACAATCAATCTTCTTTTCGGGACGATTTAATCTTCACTGCTGTTTGTTACACAAATACTTTCGTATCTTTCCTACGAATATACGATTTTTGTTTTATATTTGAGGTATTTGTTTTGTATTTGATATATATAATGAGATTGGTATTTTTTTTTATGATTACGTCATTTGTCACATTTCTATATTTTTATATTTTTTCATAACAAACGGTTTTTGTTCTTCATCGAAAAGAGAGGATCTAAAATCGAGATTAAAAATAAAACCGGAGAATATATTTGACTTTTGTGTGTGTGTGTATGTGTGTGCCACAAAGAGAAAGATTTCTTTAGATTTAATAAATTTTGCAAGTAATAAGATCCGATCGCGGGATGTTTTGCGGAATAAATATACTTAATGCTACTTTTTTATTTTTTATGCTTCGTGTATACGAACTTATCTCAAGTTAAGACTAACTCGTGGGGGAAAACCGTTGTTGGAAATCTTGACTCGATAGAACTCGAACCTTGAACTTTTGACAGACAAGCGCTTTAATTACCGTTCAGCTGACTGAATCTAACCGAGAGTTAATGCCAAACTAATATTTTAATGTAAATCTTGCGGCACATGTTTGTACACTACAATTGTAATTGAATGCTAGAATTGATCAGTCGTGATTTGGAAATCAAACAATTGTCAAATTATCGTTTGCATCCGATCGAGTTTGAAAATTACTACTCGTGTGCTATACGTTAGGTTAGGTTGTCATCAAATAAAATATTATTCGGTGGAAACAAATTATTTTAAACAATTGTAATGTTTTCATCAAATAATATGAAATTTGGTGAAAGATTATGTTGTTTGAGTACAACAAATTGAGTCAAACAAATAGGATTATTAAATTTCAAAAAATCGTTTTGCGTATGTGTGTGTGCTAGCTTCTATTTATCACTTCATTATTTGTACAATTTTTTCCGCGTAGAATATTTTGCAAGATTTTTCCAAGTATCGCATTGATCCGGGAATTAGAATGTGACTATAGATTTAATTATATATCATAATTATATATCCAATAGTTAATTTACAACATATCCACAAAATTAATTATACATAATATATCATTATATTTAATGCAATTATACACATCTCAAATTCATGCCGCGCAATTACTTTTGCATTTTACATGTATGTACGTTTAATCTTTTCTTGGAAGAGTCGAACAGAAAATTAATTCAAATTGTCTCGTGAGTTTCGCCACGTAATTTTTTTTTTTTTTTGTTAAATTTCTCGAGAACAAATAGAAACGGTCCAAAAGTTGCTTCTCGGAAGTGTGATCGCGGGCTGGATAAGACGTGGCTGAGCTCCATGTTTTAAACATTAGGATGCAAGAAGTCAAAGTTTCGAGTCGGTGCAACGAGTAGTGCATTACGACGCGCATGCAGTCGCGTAACTGAATTCGCGATTTTGTGATAATCGAAAATCCGTCTTGCACCGGAACCAACGGCAGATTTTCCTCTTCATTTTGCTGCGAATTACCATTCGTTGCGAGCTTTTTGAAGCGAATCCCCACCGGATTGATCCGTCACGCGCTTATTCTGCATCGCGCGCGCGGCTGAATTAAAGAGGAAATCTCTCGTTCGATGCGAATTTACGAGAAAATAACCGTAAATTAACGACAATCTGTTTGCGTAACTGATGCCACGTTAGCGATATCTACGACGTATAATTCGCGGCGCATAATTAATATGGAATTATTCCGGACTGGGGAGAGGGGTGGCATTTGGTCATTCCTCGTCGCGCTCATCCCTTACGATTGATGAGGTGGCGTTCGTAACACGCGAATAACTTTGCGAATGAAGCGTCGGCGGGGGTATCGGTTTGTGCCTGCGGGAGCATACTTGATAATTTATTAATAACGTGTGTGTAAGTACGCGTAACGCGCGCGCGCCTGCGCTCTCGTCAACGAAATTCGACGAATAAATCTGCCCCGTGAGAATTTCATTTCACGATAATTGCGCAATTAACATGAACAAATTTGCTGTACGAAATGTTCTCCTGAGGTGTTAATATAACTTGTTTATAATATTACATATTTACGAGAGTCTCGCGGCAATAACACACACACACACACATCAGACGGCAATAGGAAATAAGCAAATGTGCGTGGAGGAAATTTACGTCTAATACGTAGATTCGTTCAAATCCATATAATTACATTGAATGTCGTTGCGAAACGCGTCGACAACATTAAAGATGATTTTCTATGCGCTTTAACATACCTAACCTAATCTTGAGCTTACAACTTGAATCGCTGTTAAATCGAGGAAACTTGATACGGACATGCGGCTTTTTGAAGCAGCGAAATTCCGTAACTTTTGTTAAATGGCTGAGCTCAGTGACGTAGCAGCGAGTTTCTCAATTAGTACTTCCAACTTAGAGGAAGCTAAAAAGATTACGTGGTTCATGGGTGAGAGACTGAAACTGTTTACCGCTTCTCTAGACTAGAAAATTTAGTAGCGTGTAACACACACACCCCGGAGGGGCAAAGTTATTTTTTTATTATTATTTTTTATTTATTCGCGTCAAATGTTTCGTTGCATCTCGCTCGTCGAAATGAGAGCGAAAATATACACGCTACATTATTTCTGAAATTAAACAAGCGTATTATTGTGTCACTGGCCATTTTCTGTTAAATTTTATGCCGGTTTCGCGGATATCATACCGCATTACTTCGTAATTTCAAATAATGCGATTGTAACACGCCATGAAGCTCATTGTATTAAATCCGCGAGACACATATACAGTTTTAAAAGCTGCATTATCGCCCTTAATGCACATTTGTGTAAAGCGGCGATGGCAGAAATTGAAAGCCGAAGCTGCCCTTTCGCGGGACCAAATTAGCCCCGACCGTCCACCCGCTCACTTTATAAATCGACCGTGCGCGCTTGATAACCGCGTATCGCGCCTATTTCATGTCTATTTTACCGCGAGCTTTTCGCGAATTTATTACAGCTATAGATCCGCGGAGAGCTTTTCGCGCGAGATGTACATACATACGTACGCATACGTGCCGCGCGGCGCGCGTTCATTACGCTGCTCTATTTACCGGCGCCACCGCCGCCGCATTATATCTCCGATTAATCAGATTCGCCCTAATGACCGAAAGTATAACGTCGAGTATAACTATAATGACAAAAGTGTGGGGATATGGAATAAAAAGAGCCGTATAACGCGCTTAACAGAATTTTTTTGCTTTGTGTTGGTCGCGTGAATTAGCTTTTATTATCGGCTCCACGTCATCCATCAATATGTTATATTGGAAACTTTCCCGCGCGCGCCGCGCGATATTGTAAAATACATTTTATATATGCGCGTTATTAGCGAGAGATTTACATACTTCTACTTTCATTAATAATATAACGGCGACGTAATAACGTAGATTTTTTGGTTTTTTTTTTTTTTTTTTTTTTTTTTTTTGTACGAGATATCGATGTAAATAAAAAATATATGGATTGCGATGTAAATTGTCATTTCTTCAGGTTTTTCAATTTTAATATCTTTATGTACTCGGTTTGAATTTGTCACTTACATGATTCGGCGTGTTTCCACCATTTTCAGGAAAACAATCGGCAAGAGTTTGAACAAAGAATTAAGTGTGTGCATGCGGGCGGCGGCAGTGGTGGTGGTGGTGGTGAATCGGGGAACGGATGGTAACTTTCCGAAAACCAGCGAGAACAGGATGGCGCGATATGTTGCCACCGGTGCACTGTTGAATCACGGTTGCATCTGCCGTATATTAGTTTCCATTTCAGTTTCCAACGCTTTCCGGGAGAACTCTCGAATTTTCCTCTTTCGTCGTCGTGCGCGCGCGCACGTAGTACGCGTATCGTCGCGCTCGCACTGCACCGGGGCGGAAACGACGACGGGGTTGTTACCCGGCGTCATTACGTAGCTACTTAAAAAAAAAATATGCTACACCGCAACTGCTTAATTAGAGATACTCGCGGTCTAATTATACTCAGAGCGGGTAGTTTCGTGCACTGTAGCCTCGCAGAGAAATTCATCTTTTTGGTGGTTTTCTCCCTCGCTGCTGTGTCCAACGGCCACGGGGGCTCATTTTTGCGCGTGTTTCATCCTGTCGTCGCGCGAATAAAATTGACGTAACCGCTTAACATAACACAAAAAAGCTCTTTTTGAAACGAACAAGTTAATCGGCTGTTTAAAACATTTTGTGATATTTTCTTTGCTTACAGGTGTAACGACACCTGTAAGCGAAAATGTTAAAGAGAAAAAAAAAGTAAAAGAGGAAATGTTAATTTTAACATTTTTTACATGTCCTAGAAGGTTCACTCTAAATTTTAAGTTAAATTAACTTATTCGCTACTTTTTATTGACTATGTAACAAAATTGACACAATATTTTATATTTATATTTTGTTCTTTTGATTTTAAGTGTGATGTAAAAATAACATATACACATTTAATAATAATTAAAAATCACATGGAAGAGAGTAGTTACAATAACTTGTAAGAAGCGTACTTCAAAAGAACATTTACTTTTTATGTTAAATAAACGCATGATAATTATTTTAACTTCGATTTTAGTAAATGTGATTATTTTATGTGTCAAAATTTTCACGATTATTTTAAGATTTATTATACTTTGACTTTTCTTAGAATGTTGAATTTATTTTGAGACATGTAAATTAAGTGAAATTGTGTTAAAAAAACTTTCAAGATAATAAAAAACCGTCAAATCGGTCAATAAGAGCCAACGCTGGGTGTTTGTACGAAATGAATTGTACAAATATATAATATATTTATAATTTTTTAGTGTAAATTTTACACACAAATTTATTGAATTGAAATTTCAATTTGTTAGTTTATATAAAAAATGCTGGATTTGGTGTTGGCACGGAAAGCCGAAGATTCCAGGTTCGAGGTGCTTTTTCGCAATATTATTAAATTAAATAAGGGGGGGAAGGAGGAGGGAAACGGGCATTTCTCATATATGTGATGCAAATCCAGCATCCTATATATGAACTTACAAAATTTCAATTCAATAAATTTATGTGTAAAATTTACACTAAAAAATTATAAATTTATTATATATTTATACAATTTATTTCGCATAAACACCCAGCGTTGGCTCTTATTGACCGATTTAAAATTAGTTTTAAATTTCAAAAGCCTTGTTTCTTTGTTTTTATTTAAAATAATATTCCAATTTTAAGTAACATACACAAAATGTTAACACGTAGACTGCCACGGTGTTATTACATGTTTTAAAATAAGATGAATATATCATTAAGTAAAAAATTTTGAACAACGTAAATAACTAGAGAACATTGTGAGATAAAATGTGCGCTATTTAACAATTAAAAATGTTTAGTGAAACATAAAATTTTATAAAAATACTACAATGTATTACGGTAAAACGTTTCAAGCAGAAATGGGACCGACCATTGTAATGGTCAGTCCCTTTAGTAGGTAGTTCCTTTTTTGTGTGCAAGTTTTCGCATTTTGTGTACCGAAATTTTTGACATTTTTTGTAACATATTTTACAAAATGTTCGCAACACAGATACGCTCGTCTCTTCTTCTTGTGTGAATGTCATGATGTAACATCTTCAGGAAATCCATTTTATAATATATGTCACGTAAAATACAAATGTTTAATACATACTGACAGTAAAATAGAATTTGGAAACGCAACTCAAAAATAATCGAGTGCGCTGTGTGAGGGCGTTATTGTTACATACTTAGACTTCTGAAAAAAACATTCTATTGTGAGCCAAACATATTTAAAACTTGCGTGGCAGTCAATGTGTTAAGTTATAAAGTTGACATAAATAAATTTGACACATGAAAACGTTATATAAATAATCATATCAGTTGCACGTTAATTTTACATAATTAAGATACAAGAGAATTTCAACACATGGACGCACGATGTTTTACTGTGTATGTTTTCACACATAGATTAAAATAAAATTTTCATTGGTGAGTTTTTTTTTTTTTTTTTTTTTTTTTTGAGTAGTATGTTTCTTATTGTTTGATCGGTTTAACGAATCGGTGTATGTAGGTTTTTGTGTTACGTATTTTCGACGATAAATTTATTACAAAGTCGATTTCCTATTGATTTAAGTTATAAAACTTTCATGAAAGTTAGTATTTCCTCGAAACTCTGGTCCACTAGCTCTGTATTTGTATACACATGTTTTGTACATGTAGTACGTATATACACACTTAAAGCACGTAGGTATCATTTGTCAGCTCTCTGTGGCGATTTTCTCGAAAGTTGAGATATCCTCAAATGACAAGTCCCTAAAGGCCAATATCGTGTTGTTTTTGAATGTCTTTAATGGCCGAGTTGCCGCCTCGTCTCAAATGGTTCTCGCTATGACACTTTTATGAAAGAAAAGTGTGAGAAGAAAAAGTTTTATTATGAAAAACCATCGCTAGAGGGGGATATTTTTGCAAGATTGTAGCGCGCGAGAGAGAACAGAGATAAGCTTTTTTATTGCTTGTGGAGAGCGTTGTGGAAACGAAAGTACCGTTGAACCGCGTACTCGATAACATCTTGCGCAAAATTGTTTAATTAATAATATGTGGCACGTATGCGTCTCGCGTTTAGATAAACGGTAAAATTATTATTTTTGCGACAAATTACACGAGAAATCTGTCTACTGAGTTCTCGAGCGTCAACCACTTTAAAAAGTTTTGTGCTCTTTCTACCTTTATTACACATACTTGTATATATATATGTTTACATATAATAAGAAAAAGATGGTCGATAAGCCGGTCGTTGCCGTTGGAAACTAACGTAACATTTGCAAAAGTTTTCGCACTTATTTTGTGATCAAGCACGTATCCAATCGGGAAGTCGACGACGGTAAGAAAGAAAATTACGCGCTCCACCTGTCGCTTTTCAACCCTCTTCTTGAGAAGAATAATAACGTGTATTTTATATTTCGTGGCATCAAAAAAGTAACGTCGGTGATGTCGTGTATGCAGATTCAGTGACGACGTGCATCGCGACGTGAATCTGAATGCAGGGAAAAGACGGTGTATGTACGCACGCAGAGAGACGGAATTTTTCGTTCAAAAGTCAGCGCGGAAAGTCGACGAAAATGAAATTAAGAAACTAGAGAGAGAGAGAGAGAGAGAGAGAGAGAGAGAGAGAGAGAGAGAGAGAGAGAGAGAGAGAGAGAGAGAGATCGGTCTATTATATTATTTTTTTTTCCGGGAAAGTAGGTACGTAGTTATCTTCCCATCTCGGAGCGTATTATTGTAATAACTTGACGAGGGGGCGTTATTACAGTCGGTGAATTTACATTAACTGCGTATCGCGAAAATGCAGCTGGTTATGCGCATTTTGCATAGCATCTAATTGTATTTGCGTTAATAATTTTCATCGTTTCTTCTCTTCAACTTCGATAACTTGCTTCGATAACTCGCTTCTTACTTTTCTTGTTTTTCTTCCAATCGACCGGGGCTGTAAGAAGTCGCACTTAACCCTAAATGGCGGTGCTGTAAAAAAATAAAAAACTACGGTGATTTGCGAGATGTTTCAAATGATACGCTTTATAGCCCGGGAAATAAAAAGAAACTCTCTTTGTGTATAAGTAATATTTATTATTTTAAATTAATAAAGTGATCTTTTAACATTTTTTTTCCGTGTTAACAAGAAAATAGTAGTTTTTTTTTCAAACACTCGTTTTAATATTCGTGTTTTAAATAGTTTTTAAAAATTGCTATTGATTTTATCTTTTATACACAAAAACTGCAAAGAAGAGAAATACAACTGACAAAAATCAATTAAATACGTTGATTGATGGAAATCGATTAAACCGTAAATAAACTAAAACAGAAGGATATCGAAAAAAAAAAAGAAAATTCTGCAGCTGCATTGGTCGGTGTTGATTAATTAGTTCACGTTGTTTTTTTGTTGTGCGTTTTTGTCAGATGAAATTTTTGGAGCGAAGATACGATATTGCTGTTGTACGAACGGCATTCACCTCATTGGTCAATACTTCGATTTCACGCTTCGCGAGATAAACGGATATTCAGCATTGTAAATATATACGTGTATATCGATGTTCTTATTTTTTTTCTTAGTTACATTCTTATCTATAAATATAATGTCGCAAGTGCTCTTTTTTACAAGTATATTATTTCTTTTTTTGAACAAGAGTATTATCTTTGCAAAGTCGTTTTTTTGGTAATAATATGTGCAAAAATTTCGACTAATATTTTAGATGCAAAACAGCTCTACTACATTTGACGGAAACATACTCTGTATATTTAGAAATGAAAAAGCAGACGTTTCGCGCGAAATAAGAGCCTCATGAAGCCTCGAATTTCTTACGTCCAATGTGATCGTCCTATTACAGTCGATATGACAGAATTTTGACCATTCTGAGCGCACAAAACATAATCAGAAATAGGGAAAGTAGGAGCGTTCCGAAGGAGTCCCACGGTTGAAACGGCAGGGCGAGGCGAAATTTTCCGAACAAATAACAGTCGATCGGACAATCGTCCGCTCTGTGATCGTTTGTATGCAAAGTGCCGGCGCGAGATAACGACGAATATGTATCGCGCAAATTGTAGGCCGAACCCCTCGCGCAGGACCTCGGGAGTGTCGAGGCGCCAGATATGTATGCTCTGCGGTAACTTTACGGTACTCGAGAAACCGGATCGATGCCTATGATTACGTCGGCGCTTCGTGTTGCAGCCCCGACACCACGTACGGTCGCATCCGGCTCTTTATCGCGTTTATAGCTTCATATCGTGAGCGGGCAATTGCAAACCGGTACCCCCTATCGAGTCCCGACCGACTTTAACCCGATTCTTCTTGGCGGATATCGCCGCCATTGTCGTTCGCCGCTTCCGCTCTATCGGTCACGTGTCATATTGTATTTATCACGAGAAGCTGTAAGTCCACTCTGTTTAGCTGCGCACTTTCCAACGTGCTCCTTTTCTTCGCCGCTGCTTCTTTTCTATCTCCTTTTTCTCCTTCCTTTGAAAGGCTGAGTGCACTCATTTCGTCTTAAACCGCCTTGAGCGGTATAATGTATTTTATAACATCGGCGCGCGTCATACACTCGTGACTGCAAGATTACAACACAACGTAGACGATTATTTATTTAAGAAAAAAACTGTTTTGTCCAAAAATAGAATATAATTTTGTTTTTTTTTTGTTGTTTTTTTTTTTAAGAAGAAGAAGAAAATTAACATCCATATTTTATACAAAAATATAAAATATTTGCTGCAAGACGTAAGAGATGAATTATAACGTGGCAGCATTGTGTCTCGCGTGGGAGACAAAACCTGCGATGCTAATCAAGATTTTAATTTCGAGCCGTGACGGTCCGAGATAGCGAGCTCTGTTTTATCGCCTCGAAGTACCGGGAAGATTCTCGCGGGCCATGAACTGCTGCCAAGCAAGCAAGGACAAGAGACATTCAGGATTCTCCACTTATCTTTCACGCTACGATTTATGAAATGCCTCGTCGCCCCCTCCGTCGCGGATGAGAGTAGCTTGAAAGGACGTGCCTTGCCTGACCCCCGTAGACACGCAGTATAATGCGAAGGATTAAGAAGCGTCACTGTCGAGACGGAATTTGCTACTTCTGGATTAAGTATAGATGCGATATTAAAGTGCTCTTCAGATCCGATTTGCGAAACGTTCTTCTGATGCTTCAAACGCGAAATATGTCTTTGCACACACACACACACTCACACACTTTTATTCATAGATATTATTTAAAAACGTAATACGTGATCTCGCCGGAGTCACGAGCGTGGAGAAGGAACGCGCGCGAAATAAATTTTAAGAAAAAGCAATTTTTCACATTAAAAACAAGACAAAAAAATAAAGATAAAAATAATATCTGTATAAAAGAAATAAAGAATCAAAAGATTGAGTTCATTATAAAATTTTTACAGCTTGTCTGTTTACAGGGTAAAGAAACGTATTTTTTTACGTATAGCTACATACGGCGCGCGTATTACAAATCTATAATTTTACACTTGCAAGATTTTTTTTTTTTACTCATCTTGCGAGAATTTTCTTTTCTAAAAAATACTTTTTAAAATCTGCTAAAGTAAACATGCTTAAGTTTCACGTGGTACCGGGTGTAAACCATCTGTATATTTTTACATGGATCATCGTGTGTATATATATATATATATATATATATATATATATGTGTGTATGTGACACACATATCCGGCACAACTCGAGAGCGTGATATACTCAAATGAGATGATCCCGTACAATCCACAGAAACGCACAATATACGGGAGTAAGAATACCGAGTGTGCGGAGCTCATTATTCACGGATTACGAATGAACTAGAGCGAGCGTTGAGTTACTTTTGCACAAGAAATCCTTTATCCCGCGGATAACTTGGGACGCTATTTCATGATCTCAGGCCTCGTCGTCTAAAGAGCTCCTCTTCTTCCACGTTTTAGGAAAAAGCGAAACTCCCGAAAGGTTGATGAAACGCGCGAGCGGCGGAACTGAACAAGCAAAACACGTCAAGATAGATCATCAAGGGAATTGGTATCGTTTGCGCTCGCTTGGTGTAAAGTTCCGTCTCCCATTTGCATCAATTTGTATCAAGAGCAGTGATTACCATAAACAGCACACAGATTATATCGAAATTATATTGAAATTTTCTAAATTGTTCTTTTTTTTAATATGCAAAGAAAGTTTTCATGACATCACTCACGCTCGCGTTTATTTGCTCTTGTGTTAGCCACTTAATCGGTTTAGAAACGGATATGCTATTTATAGTAATTCGAATATCTCGAGAACGGATTAATATTTTTTTTTTTATAAATAAAGTATCGTTTACATCAAGATTTTAAGCTCTACATTTTGACGTATGTACGTCATCATACTTTTTACAATTTTCGAATTTTTTTTTAGTTTAGCGTTTGCTCGTAAAAAATATTAAAAAATAGCTTGTTGCTTGATTAATCTTGCTGTTTTCAAAACGCTTCTATTCAAAATGAGAAATCTCCCATTGTTTTCTGACGTCCAATTACAACTAATTGAAAGTATCATTGAAAAACATGTTTCAAAGTGTGTGACTCTGCAATTGGTAGACTTCGATTGTCTAATCCTTTACGTCTAAACAATTTGCTTCTTGCATTGAAAAATATTAAAATCATCCGACAGGGCGCAAAATGTATTGTTTGTACTACGAAAAAAAATAGCGAGAACAGATATTATTCTAGATTTGAATGTAACGTCCAGCTCTGTGTAAATTATTTGAGTTTATCACACAGAAACAAACTTGTGCCTTTTTATTTACTAATTAAATCATCATTTTGAATAAAATAATAAAAAAACCCGTCCTGAAAGGATTGATGTAAAAGAAAACGCAAATTGGATTTTAGTGCCAGACTCCTGTGTGGACTACAGTGTAGTAGTTTTTAAGATTGTAAAGAATTTTTATTGTACATATATATTTTTTAAATGTACCTAGCATATAATATTTCCTCATACAACACATCGCTTCTCACAAAGAAGACAAGAGTGGTACAACACAGTTATATTACACAACCACCAAAATAAAGAAAGTTGCTACACGAATCGTAACGTAGTTTTTTTTTTTTTTTTTAATTTTTTTCTTATTATTTTTTAGTTGAGTGCACTCTTCTGTTTTCTTTGAGAAGAGGGAGATTTTCTCGTTTGTAATAAAATATTACGTCTACATTTCTCCGGTTACACAAAATACGCACTCAGCATCTTATTAAAAGACAAGGGACTTGAAGAGGAAAATACGGAGGGGGCTTTGCAAGTGCTCAGAACGGGATGACGCGGAAAACTTTGAGAATGCGTAATATAGATATGACGGCGACACAAACACAAATGAAGGGAAAGACAAAGTTAGCGCGGAAACTTAGGATCACAATAAGACTTTGTTTCAAAAGTAATAGTTATATCGCTCGTTGGTAAACAAATTTCGGACAGACTCCCGGGTGTTTCTCATATACATATACGCGCGCGTCGACGACGACGACGACGACGACGGTTACAGCGCTCGCTGTGCTCGCACCGAGGCGCAACTTTAATTCCACTTACATAGCTTTGCCACGCAACGATAGACGCGAAGTGCAGTCCGTGAATTATACGAAAGCTCGTGCTTTAATTGTGTTATACGTGGCGTGTAATAGCGAGGTCATGCGTAATGCGACCGCGTTCTGGTCGGTTAAAACTCGCCAACAACACGTCGACACGCATAATCGAGCGGACCGCGGAAATTCTCGCTATACCCGATCCTAAATTCGTGTAAATTTTTTTTTGTGTCTATCGTCGTTCTTTATTTCGATATAAAAATTGTGGCATTATATTATTTACCGCTTGATGTTTTTCCCTCGGCTTTTTCATTGTTTTTTTTTTTTATTTTTTATTTTTAAATAACTTTTATGCATAGGGCTTTTCTCTCGACACAGTGTAGTAATAGCTTTTACACAACTCACCTCTATGTTTAATCCTCTCGGCGTATGTCAGGCAAAAGCTGCTCCTATATTTAGATTTTAATTTATTCACTTTCCACGGGGGCTGTTAAGACCTTACTAACGATTGCATTTTTGCCGTATTCGGTAGTAAATATATTGAAACAAATATATGCATTTAAAGAAAGAGAGAGAGCATGTACTGACAAAACTAAATATAAAAGTTAGTCACTGCTATTGCGTCCTAAACAGATTAAAAAATAAAAAAATATAATCATTAGCTCTGTTTTGAAAATTCCTAAGGTTTGTATATATTCAAAATATATTTGCATACAAATTACACTAAAAACTAGTTTAAAAAAGTTTTCCTCTTTCAAATGCAGAAATTACAGAACTAATTATTCGAAATATAACTTTCAATCGCTGCCGCTAACTACTAACCTAGATACGAAGATTACTGACGAGTGAAATAGTTAAATAGTTGATTTTAACAGATTGAATGTGTGAATATTTTTTAAGCACTACGTTTTGCTGAAATATGTATGTATAAGAGTTGTTTTTTACACGAGAGGTAAGCAGATAGGTAGGTACGCGGCGTGTAAGAGTCGAGTATTCAGAGAAATACTCGACTCTTTATATAGAACACAACTTTATATAGAACACAAAAGCGAAAGAGACGTATTGTGTATAAGTCATACGTCATAATACATTTACACGATTATTTCTACACGCGCGGCTCTCTCACTTTGTCCCGCGTTATCGGATCTGCCGGACTAAGCATACGTCGCAATACCTCGCGGTTTCACCGGTGAAATCAACCAAGTGCAGGTTCGCTAATCTCGTTGTAAGCCGGAAAATCGCCTCGAGGCCCACAAACCTCGGGGGGATTAACACGCAGCGAACAAGGAAATCCCAACAACTCCAACGGCGAGCTCGGTGAGTTCACCGTTGGCGAAATAGGGTACGAAAAATTACACAATCCCGGATTTTGAGTCGGTATTATTAGGCTCGCAAGAGAGAGAAAGTTTTTATTCACATCAGACAGAGATAAAATAACTGAGTTACGCGAAGTAGCGCAATATTCTACATATTAGTACGTGAATACCAAAATACTTGTGCTCGAAATAAATTTATATTCGTAAAATTAACGGTCGAACAGGAGAGAAATGTCATACTTTGGCCGCATTATACTTTTCCTAAACTAACAAATCACTTTAGCTATTTATGTACCTGAGAGTTGGGCACGGCCGGTGTCGCAAGCATCCCTGCGGCTTGGTCATCCTTGATGCGGTGTGGGGTCGACGGCAATATCCGCTCAACGTTGTTAAGTTGGGTTGGAGACTGCCCCGATTGCAGGCATTAAAGTGCAGAACGGCGAAGCGGTTTATGGCGCTTTACTGAATCAAATTTCAACTCGTAATAAAATATGAAACGCACGTTAATGCGCAAGTCCGGATTTTACCACTTTGCGCCAGCTTCACTGTTACGTATAATTGATTCATAATTGATTAATAATTCACGAGATCTCTGTATTTCCAATTTTTTTTGTTATTATAAAAGAGATGTGTCAACGCAATCGGTTTTCGTCATAATAGCGAGCGTTTTTTGATCGTTCGTTAAGTATCATTTTTTTAACGAATTACAATTCAATTATACGTTTTCAAATTGCAATAGCATATAACGATTTGCAATTTTTCGCGAGCTATTGCATGTAATAAAAACAATTTATTGAAAAATAAATAAATCACAGGTTTCTAACGTATAACAATGGCGTGCAATGACATGTTTCCCGACGATTGATTTTATGGTTTTGCTTTGAAGGAGAAATGGTTTTATAAATTTTCTATTAGAGTATAATGCGAGCAAAGATTATTAGTGCGCTAAACTTCTTTTCTCTATGCTCAAATATATGCAGAATTTAATGATTTTTTTTTTCAATAGTGTCCGGACTTTGAGGACTTTTTTGTTTTATAATAAGAATATGCCTCTCTTTTTCACGAACGCTCTTGCATGAATTGTGTAAATTTAGTCTTTCGCAACCTTCCAAAGTGTAAACATGTCACGCACATTTACAAATACGCGAACGTGTGATGAAATTTGTAAAAGAGAAAAAAAATTGTTTCGTTTATTGTCTATCGAAAAGTCAACTGTGTGTAATAAAATACCGATCATCAAAATTGGAAATTGAAAATTGTCCACAAACTGACAGGTCTAGAAAAATAACAGAATTGATCGTATCATCCAACGGAAATTTGTAGCGAAATAAACAAGAAAAAAAAAGACAATTCGATTACAATTTGCTAAAGAACACGTTTATTGGACAATTCAAGATTGGAAGAAAGTAGCATTTTCGGATAAATCCAATTTTTTTTTTTGGCAGTGATGGAAAATGATGTATTTGTCGTCAAATTGGAACAAGAAATGATGTGCGGTATCAAAGTCTAACCGTGAAACATGGCGGAGAGGATATAGTAGTTGGGGATGTTTTTTCTGCTGAATGTGTTGAACCACACTTGTGCAAATTACAAGCACTACTGACCGATGCTGCGTATAAAAAGATACTCGAAATCATCATTTAATCTTGTGTTAATGATAAAATGTCAGAGTGGATTTTTAACGCGACAATGTCATCCTAAATATTAATTGAAAGTGATTAAGAAAGTTTGAAACATATCTAAAAAATGACAAAAGTTTTTGAAATTTAGAATCTTGTTCTTGATTATAAAATAAAATTTAAAAAATTTTTTCAATATTTATTTTCATGAAAAATTCCGAGAAAATCGTTGTTGAAAACTGTAATTTCAAACTTTTATCATAGGTTCTTACGGGGCTCATATTTTATCAGAAAAAAAGTAAGATGAAAATGACACAGCTAAGTGAAAAATTTTGTACTGGTAGATTAAGAACTAAGGAATTCATTGTAACAAAAATGAAAAAACCTTTTTACGCAACTACAAAAAAAAAATTATTAAAATACTAAAACCGGTGATTTTTAGAATTATGGAGAAAAGCTTGTGGCAATAGCGCAATCAGCTTGGCAATCCGTTGTTCATTTCTTTAGTCACGTTCAAAGCAGAAGGCAAATAAGAATGATAAGATACATGATGAGTGAAAATTAAAAAAAAAAAATTTTTAATAGGTCAGATAGATATCACTCCCCTTTTCTTTCTGATTAAGTCCTCCTTACAAAATAGTTACCTTCGAACAATATACAAGTGTAAACTGGTCATCTCAAACTTACCAGACTTAAACTCGACGGAACATTTGTGAAGCGAGTTAGAACGTCGAGTATAAAGACACGCATTTTCAAATAAAGGTTAAGCTTTCGAAATTTACGAGAAGAATGGAATAAGATATATCACATAACTTCATTAATTATCAATTAATAAAGAATCTTTAGGCTCATGAAAGTTTCTAAACTACGAAATACGGTCAAAAAAGCCATTCGCAGGGTGTTGTGCGAAAATATGCGTGTATATATGTATACATATACATATACATACATATATATATACATGTGTTGTGTGTGTGTGTGTGTGTGTTCACATGTAAATTTTACACGTGAGTTTTTGAATTGAAATTTTAATTCTTAAAATCATATAGGATGCTATACTTGTATCTCATATATGAGAGACTCCTTATACCCTCCTAACTAATTTTAAATTATTGCGAAAAAAACTCCTCAGCCAGAAGTCGAACCTGGAATCTCCGGCTTTCCGGGCCGTTGCCTTTCCTATTCATTAATTATCATTTAATAGAGCCAATGTTTTGTCGTTATGGTGCAAAAAAATACTAAGACAACAAAATACTAAGACATTCAAATATCATGTTTAAGGCCGGTTGTTCCACCTTCAGATAAGTAGCGGGTAAACTATCTGTCAGTTAACATATAGAGGCTCAATGGTTTTAAACCGTTAGATATATATATAGTTACCCGCTACTTATCTGAAGGTGGAACAACCGGCCCTTAAAGTTGTTTTTATCTTACTTATATTGCTTTTTCTTGTGGAAATGTAATAGTGTCCGGAAATAACTTTTGCACAAGTTATAATTAAATGTAAATAAATAATACAAAATGATGTAAACGAGAAAAATGCTTACTAAATGCACCGTTGTCTTTATTTATTTTTGCGCGTCACTCTTTTAATTCTATGTTACTTGACACTATTTCGATTGTTTCTTTGTAAGAAACGTTGAATGATAACCGTTCGGTAAACTTTTGCACGCTACTGTATACAACGCGATGTTAGAAACTTTTGTTATACGAAGTAACAAATTAACGGAGCAGACGGAGCGAGCAATCGTTTATTGCGGGATTTGGAAGCGTGTCGCTCATTTGTAGTAGTATATACGTTCGCGGCAATTAAACTACTTCTTGGCGCGTAAGGCCGCTTTGGAACAATATCAATCGTACCAGCCGGTAAGAAAAGATGTCTCTGTCTCCGCGAGGCGAATGGAAAAGTTTATCGGTTGGCTGGCTAGAGCCATCCCGGGGGCAGATGGTATGAGAGAAGAAGTCCACCATTAGTCTTCTGGACGTTTCTATCGCGGACGATCAATCGCTTTCCCTTCCGAGGGAGACGCCTCGAACTCCTTTAAAACGATCGATCCGTGTACGATGATTATTATCGTCTTTCACGGCGTTGTCGTTATTATCGCCGGCCATTACCGACGCGATTATTTTTTGTCGCCCTTCCTTCTCGTGAAGATAATGATTGCCGCACACTCGCGACGACGACGGTTGGTCGGTCGGTCGACTGCGCGCGACTTAGACCGATGCGACCGCCTCGAATCGAATGCCACACTCGGACGAAAACTTGCCTGGGGAAACTTTCGTAAGTGGGTAGTTTTCCCTGAGAAATCACTTGCATCAGTCAGTCGTAATCACTATACAGCAAAGCGCGCGTGCGCGCGCTTGCCGGGCTCTTCAGAAATGTAAACGCGCATCTACCAACTCTCCGCCCCGCAATATTTTCCCGACGACACAATAGTTCGCCGTTGTCCGACGCGATGCTTCGCGCGCACTTACCAAGTTTTATTATATTTCTAAGAATCCGCGCGATGAAACGCGGAAAGGAGTTACGGCCAGCTGCGATTTATGCGTCTAAGGATTCGCGAAATACGGAACGTGGAATTTGCGCCGGCGTTTTGTATCAAATTTATATATGCTACAAAAATTTATGTTTGCGTTGAAAAAGATATAACGACACGATGGCTCTTGATATAGGTGTAAAAAAAAAAACAAACAAATGTTTGCCGCCGTTGTGCGTCGATCGTGTTTGATATGTACGCTCTGTACACTCTAATATTTTTCCAACGAGGTCGCATTCTACAATATATATATATATATATATATACATATCTCTTAAATATCTTATTGCCAATGTGAGATTGTACCAAAATAACTACTATCGCAATTGAAACTGAATCTGAATAAGAGTAACAATTTTATGATCGATTATTTCATTGTCAAGAAGTGAACGGTGCTCATTTTGAACACTACTTCAAGAGGTACGTTGCCTCTAGTCCTAATAAAATTCGCTTTTAATAAGATTTTTACGATGTCTTAAGACTTGACTTTTTCCAAATTTTGCCTCTGAATAACTCCTGAACGCCTCAATGTATCAACTTCTGATTTGAACCAAAAGATTTATTTTTTTATACCTTTTCAAATGATATATTGCAATATGGGGGGTTCCATTTAAAAATTTTGAGGGCGGTCCCCTGGAGAGTCTCCTTAAGTGGTGGAAACATCCGCAATCCCCTTAAAGACTTTATGGACACCCTGTGTATGCATATGCAGTTAGTGCGCGCGGAGGTAAAAAAAATAGCGAATCTAAGAATACAAGCGGGTTTGCGATAAGGGCAAAAAGGTACCGATCCGAAGGGCAAATGGGAATCGAGGATAAAAAAAAAAAAAAAAAAAAAAAAAAAAAAAAAAAGCGAAACCTCATCACGAGAGGAAAAAGGCGAACGGGAAGATGAGAGCACACATGACGCGACGGATATTTTATGCATTATGCATGCACGTGTACGCCGTACACATAAGTAATACGTTATCCGGCATTAGCGAGGTCATAATCGTAAGCCGCGATTACATTGGCGGGCATTGCATAACTCATATACCCCCCCGCTGCAGCGTGCCAAAGATCCGATCCTCTCTGCGATCATTTCTGATCGGTATTCCTATTACGTGGGGCAAATATCCAGCGAGGCGCAATTTGCTTGTGAAATATCCAATGTAAAGTACGACGCGAATGCCGGACGATTAGGTTTTCAATATTAATGAGCCCCCGCCTCCTCACGGGGGGAGATTTTATTGACCGCGCTAACGTGCGATTATTCAATTGCTATATATATATATAAAAAAAAACGATGTGTAAATTCTTAAACGCTCCACGTTCAATTTGTATGTTTAATCGTTATTACTCGCAGAACGTTATCAGATTTATCTCGTCCTGTGCATATTGTATTACAATCAAAACAGCATAATGAACAGCTGGGAAAGCAATTTAATTGATTTCGATCGAAATTCGGTTTCGTTATTGATGTAAACTCGTTAAAAGACCGAATTATGAAATGAAATAATTCTCGTTGATATATGTGTGTGTATATATATTTTAATTTATCCTTATAATTCAATAATTCGAAATGCCAGATGTGTGCGCGCATTACATCGCAGGAAGAAACTTTAAAATGTGTTTTAACGCGATAAATTTTATCGCGATAAAAAATTTACCTTTTTTTAATGAAATAAATGGAAGTTAAATGATTTTGTTATCTTGATCGCAAATTGTTAATTTTCATTTATTAGTTAGCAGTCGAATGACAGGTTAATTGAAGAGAGAAACCGTAATTTTTCCAGTTTATCGAAGTTATTTTTCGCATTTCCTTTGACGAAAAGCGATACGACGTGTTTAAGCTGTTTTCCCCGCGCTATATAGTTGCGGATTCGCCATTTGGAAGCCGTACACACGAGTCTCATTTAGCTGTTCGTTCATTCGGGCAACCAAGAGCGAAAGGTTACACAGTGCGAAATGAGTTCAATGTAGCAGATCGGCGGTAGAGATAAAAGGGATTCGATCAGTTACCCCCTGACACACACGCCCGTTTCCCTTTTGCCGCGCTGCGCGCGGGGAAATGTCATTACTTTTGGCAAACAAGTGGCCAAACTCGCGCGCGTCACTTTGAAATATTTATGGCGCGCTCTTTTATGTCGAGCGCGCGCGTAAAAGAGCACCGCTACAAAAATTATATGTACCTTCGATACCGTCTTCCTTTACGGTCGCTGTTTACTATCTCGCGCGAGCGCGCGCGCGCGCTGAATTGGGGTCCTTAAACTCTACGAGTGCACGGGATTGTATTCAGGGTTTCGCAATTATCGTGATTGACTCGCGGCCAAACGGCGGAATCCTTATCGCGCGAATCATTTGTTGGTTTATCCGCGCGCGGTGCTTCGCGTTTAAACTACGCGCGTGATCGATACATCATAATATCGTATATCGATAGGATATATATATATTATATATGTATCGATAGTATAATTTGCAGCAAGCAATCGTAATATAAACGAGATTGTTTAGCATTCTCACAATTGTCACAATTATTCCACGCGAAGTATAACACTGACGCGAATGATCGATTATCGACAACCGCGGAAGATCGATTTTGCCGATCTGTCAATGGGAAATGTATCGTAACGTCCGGGGCGTAATAGGACTATAAATCGCGCTGGATTAACCCGGGGATGCCAGAATTTAAATGTCGACGCTCGGCGTCCCCGGAGGGTTCGCGGGACACACGCAACACAACCGGCAAACTGTGTGTACACGTGAATGTTAGCCTTCTTTGATCGATGAGGCTGCAGAACAACGTTGTTTGGACAATTCTGAACGCTTTGATACACAGCAAATTTCACAACGGCACGTGAAAATAGGTTAGGTAAGGTTATTGCATCGAGAAATACAATAGAAAAGAAATAAAAATTGTCTCACACAGAGAAACAAACAAATAAAATGCGAATTTTTCAAAATCAAATAGATAAAAAAAAAATTTGAGAGTTATAAGTTGAAATTTAAAAGTGAACATATTTATTGTGTAAGTATTTTTCTCTTGTTTTTACAAAACTGTTAAAATTGTAAATATACCGGGCGTGACACTTGAAAACGTTGAATGGACACATAAAACTTAGAAATGTATTAAAATAAATTTAAGTGTATATTTTTTTTTAAATATTGTCGAGCTGACATTTGTTTACTAAAACTTCTGAATTTATTTATGAAAATAGCGGCATTACTGTGACAAATTTCTATGCACGTAAAAACTTCGCGAGTGACACGAAAAGTTTTTAATAATTCTGCAGTTTCTCTCGCGCAAAGATAATGAGTTTCTAAAAATAAGAAGAAACTGTGGTTTTTTAATTAAGTCTTCTTACATAAAACTAGCGTGTTTTTCTTTCAAACGAAAACCATCTCCCTATGCGTAATAAGTCATATTGCAGTTACTCTTTGAATACACATAAATTTTGATAACCAAAACTTACAGATGATAATAACGAAGTTTTTTTTGTTCAGATATGCGCGCGTCTCTCCTCTTCCTTCTAGTAATTTCCAACAATTCTTTATCATCTTGATGTATTATTCTTCTTGTGGGTTATCAGAGCGAATAGAAAAAAAAAAGAAAAACAAGAAATTCTTCTGGAGAAATTGTATGTAATACTACTAATACTAATCAGAACTTTAGTACATATATAATATTACATAAAACTGATGTAAATCTTACCGTCCGTACAAACAATACAACGACTCTCATGTAGCGAATAATTTACTCCTTATACTTACAGTAAAAACGCTTACGTCTTTATATGTTAACATTTTCTTGTGTTACCCTCGTTTTGATTAGTACTTCAATGTAAAATTAACATACAACTATTATTATTTTTATAACGTTTTTGTGGGTTAGATTTATTTCAACTTTAAAACTTAACATTTTGCGTACTTAAAAATAGAATATTACTTAGTGCTTATTTAACACAAATTATTTCAATTAATCTGCATGTCTAAAAGTCAATTCAACATTCTTGAAAAAAACTAAATTTTAAAATAAACACAAAATAATCAAATTTACTAAAATCAAAGTTAAAATAACTATTATTACGTGTAATTTACCAACAAAAGTAATGTTTTTTTAAGTATATTTCTTGCAAGTTATATGTAACTATTCTTTCATGTAGTTTTTAATTATTTTATATATTAGTTTTACACCATACTCTTAAAGTCAAAATAACAAATGTAAGTGTGAAATATTGTGTCGATTACTTAACATTATTAGTTTGTCAATAAATAACACATGACGATTGAGTTAATTTAACTTAAAATTTAGAGCGGACTTCTTGGGGACATAGAAAAAATGGGAGGGTAACTAAAATTAAAATTAACAACAATTTAAATGCTCGTAAAAATTAATAACGTAATAATTAAAAACGTGTAAATTAATACACGTCGAAATTCGAATCAAATTTAATTGAAACATTCACACAAGATGCTTACATCACGAATATGTGAAATATCCAATTTACTCCCCCATAGAAATTAAAAAAATCTATTATTGTTATCATTATTTAAAAAAACGACACTTCTCTCGCCCCCCCCAAGAGCCGATGTACAAGTACACGTTTCAGGAGAGTTCGAAAATATATTTATATATACGTATTTGCAGGAACATCCGCAAGCAGGCTCGTATTGACCTTAATACTTAGATTAAAATTAACATTTTATGTTTTATAGTTTAATAATTTTTTATATTAAAGTTTAATAATATATAAAAAATTCACATATAGGTACCAGATAAGTACGCGTACAATGATGTTTTTTTAATGTTATAAAATTATTTAATGTTATAAAAGTTAAAATAATTTTTCTCACTTGATTCGTGAAATATTTTACACACTCGATTCAACAGACACATTTCTCTTCACACTTTTCTCCTAATTTTTTCCTCAAATTTTTTTTCTCACGCTTATCCACTCCTTTTAGGAAACTAAAGTTATCTTCATTATTTTCACGAACCGAACAGAGTTCGCGGTGGCATCTCCATTATTATAGCTATGATGAATAGATCCTATATATATATATATATATATATATATATATATATATA